>CM059795.1:7582006-7869506 GCA_030435695.1 Brachymystax lenok tsinlingensis | reverse complement strand
CCACCAGGCTACCTGCCACCTCTACACTCTAACCACCAGGCTACCTGCCTCCTCTACACTCCCAACCACCAGGCTACCTGCCTCCTCTACACTCTAACCACCAGGCTACCTGCCACCTCTACACTCTAACCACTCAGGCTACCTGCCACCTCTACACTCTAACCACCAGGCTACCTGCCACCTCTACACTCTAACCACTAGGCTACCTGCCTCCTCTACACTCTAACCACAAGGCTACCTGCCTCCTCTACACTCTAACCACTAGGCTACCTGCCTCCTCTACACTCTAACCACTAGGCTACCTGCCTCCTCTACACTCTAACCACTAGGCTACCTGCCACCTCTACACTCTAACCACTAGGCTACCTGCCACCTCTACACTCTAACCACTAGGCTACCTGCCTCCTCTACACTCTAACCACTAGGCTACCTGCCTCCTCTACACTCTAACCACTAGGCTACCTGCCACCTCTACACTCTAACCACCAGGCTACCTGCCACCTCTACACTCTAACCACTAGGCTACCTGCCACCTCTACACTCTAACCACCAGGCTACCTGCCTCCTCTACACTCTAACCACTAGGCTACCTGCCTCCTCTACACTCTAACCACTAGGCTACCTGCCTCCTCTACACTCTAACCACTAGGCTACCTGCCTCCTCTACACTCTAACCACTAGGCTACCTGCCTCCTCTACACTCTAACCACTAGGCTACCTGCCGCCTCTACACTTTAACCACTAGGCTACCTGCCTCCTCTACACTCTAACCACTAGGCTACCTGCCTCCTCTACACTCTAACCACTAGGCTACCTGCCTCCTCTACACTCTAACCACTAGGCTACCTGCCTCCTCTACACTCTAACCACTAGGCTACCTGCCTCCCCATGAGGGAGGAGGGGAAGAAGAGTGAGAAGGGGAGGAGGAAGATCGGAAAGGAGAAGGTGGAGTGGAGGAAAGTTGGAGAGATTGGGGACGAGGGAGAAAAAAGGGTTGAAGAAGGAGAACAGGGAGATCAGCCTCTCATCATTCATCCACTGTGAATAGGAGAGGGTCAACACACTATCATTCATTCACTGTGAATAGGAGAGGGTCAACACGTTATCATTCATCCACTGTGAACAGGAGAGGGTCAACACGTTATCATTCATCCACTGTGAACAGGAGAGGGTCAACACGTTATCATTCATCCACTGTGAATAGGAGAGGGTCAACACGTTATCATTCATCCACTGTGAATAGGAGAGGGTCAACACGTTATCATTCATCCACTGTGAATAGGAGAGGGTCAACACGTTATCATTCATCCACTGTGAATAGGAGAGGGTCAACACGTTATCATTCATCCACTGTGAATACGAGAGGGTCAACACGTTATCATTCATCCACTGTGAATAGGAGAGGGTCAACACATTATCATTCATCCACTGTGAATAGGAGAGGGTCAACACGTTATCATTCATCCACTGTGAATAGGAGAGGGTCAACACGTTATCATTCATCCACTGTGAATAGGAGAGGGTCAACACGTTATCATTCATCCACTGTGAATAGGAGAGGGTCAACACGTTATCATTCATCCACTGTGAATAGGAGAGGGTCAACACGTTATCATTCATCCACTGTGAATACGCAGAGGGTCAACACGTTATCATTCATCCACTGTGAATAGGAGAGGGTCAACACGTTATCATTCATCCACTGTGAATACGAGAGGGTCAACACGTTATCATTCATCCACTGTGAATAGGAGAGGGTCAACACGTTATCATTCATCCACTGTGAATAGGAGAGGGTCAACACGTTATCATTCATCCACTGTGAATAGGATAGGGTCAACACGTTATCATTCATCCACTGTGAATAGGAGAGGGTCAACACGTTATTATTCATCCACTGTGAATAGGAGAGGGTCAACACATTATCATTCATCCACTGTGAATAGGAGAGGGTCAACACGTTATCATTCATCCACTGTGAATAGGAGAGGGTCAACACATTATCATTCATCCCCTGTGAATAGGAGAGGGTCAACACATTATCATTCATCCACTGTGAATAGGAGAGTGTCAACACATTATCATTCATCCCCTGTGAATAGGAGAGGGTCAACACGTTATCATTCATCCACTGTGAATAGGAGAGGGTCAACACGTTATCATTCATTCACTGTGAATAGGAGAGGGTCAACACGTTATCATTCATCCACTGTGAATAGGAGAGGGTCAACACGTTATCATTCATCCACTGTGAATAGGAGAGGGTCAACACGTTATCATTTATCCACTGTGAATAGGAGAGGGTCAACACATTATCATTCATCCACTGTGAATAGGAGAGGGTCAACACATTATCATTCATCCCCTGTGAATAGGAGAGGGTCAACACGTTATCATTCATCCACTGTGAATAGGAGAGGGTCAACACATTATCATTCATCCCCTGTGAATAGGAGAGGGTCAACACGTTATCATTCATCCACTGTGAATAGGAGAGGGTCAACACATTATCATTCATCCCCTGTGAATAGGAGAGGGTCAACACGTTATCATTCATCCACTGAGAATAGGAGAGGGTCAACACATTATCATTCATCCACTGTGAATAGGAGAGGGTCAACACATTATCATTCATCCACTGTGAATAGGAGAGGGTCAACACATTATCATTCATCCACTGTGAATAGGAGAGGGTCAACACATTATCATTCATCCACTGTGAATAGGAGAGGGTCAACACGCTATCATTCATTCACTGTGAATAGGAGAGGGTCAACACGTTATCATTCATCCACTGTGAATAGGAGAGGGTCAACACGTTATCATTCATCCACTGTGAATAGGAGAAGGTCAACACATTATCATTCATCCACTGTGAATAGGAGAGGGTCAACACATTATCATTCATCCACTGTGAATAGGAGAGGGTCAACACATTATCATTCATCCACTGAGAATAGGAGAGGGTCAACACATTATCATTCATCCACTGGGAATAGGAGAGGGTCAACACATTATCATTCATCCACTGTGAATAGGAGAGGGTCAACACATTATCATTCATCCACTGTGAATAGGAGAGGGTCAACACATTATCATTCATCCACTGTGAATAGGAGAGGGTCAACACATTATCATTCATCCACTGTGAATAGGAGAGGGTCAACACACTATCATTCATTCACTGTGAATAGGAGAGGGTCAACACGTTATCATTCATCCACTGTGAATAGGAGAGGGTCAACACATTATCATTCATCCACTGTGAATAGGAGAGGGTCAACACATTATCATTCATTCACTGTGAATAGGAGAGGGTCAACACGTTATCATTCATCCACTGTGAATAGGAGAGGGTCAACACGTTATCATTCATTCACTGTGAATAGGAGAGGGTCAACACATTATCATTCATCCACTGTGAATAGGAGAGGGTCAACACATTATCATTCATCCACTGTGAATAGGAGAGGGTCAACACATTATCATTCATCCACTGTGAATAGGAGAGGGTCAACACACTATCATTCATTCACTGTGAATAGGAGAGGGTCAACACATTATCATTCATCCACTGTGAATAGGAGAGGGTCAACACATTATCATTCATCCACTGTGAATAGGAGAGGGTCAACACATTATTGAGGTTCAGAGTCAAGTGATTACACTAAAGCCCTGACAGGAAATACAATCATGAGAAAAAATGTCTCTGCTCAACTAGTCTTCATTGAGTTCCTTATGACGTTGTACAGTATAGTTCCTGTACATTGTGGTGAATGTTGACACTGGGGAAGGCATGGATTGGTATGAGTGTGGAGATCAGGATTTTGTTGTTGTTGTTGTTGTTGTTGTTGTGTCCACTCATTCTGTCTGTGGGTCAATAGCCAGACAGGCCCCAGGCTGATGCCAGTAGACACTGTGGGTCCGTAGTGAGACAAACCCCAGGCTGATGACAGTGGACACTGTGGGTCCATAGCCAGACAGGCCCCAGGCTGATGCCAGTGGACACTGTGCGTCCATAGTGAGACAAACCCCAGGCTGATGACAGTGGACACTGTGGGTCCGTAGCCAGACAGGCCCCAGGCTGATGCCAGTAGTCACTCTGTCATAAGTCAGTGTGTGAGCCCAGTCATCCTATAATATGAAAATGTGTCATGTCACAGTATGTCAGAGTACAGAGAATGTCTACTGTAAAGGAATCCTTAATCAGACATCCTGTAAGACATGGTGTGGAGGGGGATACAGTCTATATATTAAGACATGGTGTGGAGGGGGATACAGTCTATATATTAAGACATGGTGTGGAGGGGAATACAGTCTATATATTAAGACATGGTGTGGAGGGGATACAGTCTATATATTAAGACATGGTGTGGAGGGGGATACAGTCTATATATTAAGACATGGTGTGGAGGGGGATACAGTCTATATATTAAGACATGGTGTGGAGGGGAATACAGTCTATATATTAAGACATGGTGTGGAGGGGGATACAGTCTATATATTAAGACATGGTGTGGAGGGGATACAGTCTATATATTAAGACATGGTGTGGAGGGGGATACAGTCTATATATTAAGACATGGTGTGGAGGGGGATACAGTCTATATATTAAGACATGGTGTGGAGGGGATACAGTCTATATATTAAGACATGGTGTGGAGGGGATACAGTCTATATATTAAGACATGGTGTGGAGGGGGATACAGTCTATATATTAAGACATGGTGTGGAGGGGATACAGTCTATATATTAAGACATGGTGTGGAGGGGATACAGTCTATATATTAAGACATGGTGTGGAGGGGATACAGTCTATATATTAAGACATGGTGTGGAGGGGGATACAGTCTATATATTAAGACATGGTGTGGAGGGGGATACAGTCTATATATTAAGACATGGTGTGGAGGGGGATACAGTCTATATATTAAGACATGGTGTGGAGGGGGATACAGTCTATATATTAAGACATGGTGTGGAGGGAATACAGTCTATATATTAAGACATGGTGTGGAGGGGGATACAGTCTATATATTAAGACATGGTGTGGAGGGGGATACAGTCTATATATTAAGACATGGTGTGGAGGGGATACAGTCTATATATTAAGACATGGTGTGGAGGGGGATACAGTCTATATATTAAGACATGGTGTGGAGGGGGATACAGTCTATATATTAAGACATGGTGTGGAGGGGGATACAGTCTATATATTAAGACATGGTGTGGAGGGGGATACAGTCTATATATTAAGACATGGTGTGGAGGGGGTATACAGTCTATATATTAAGACATGGTGTGGAGGGGGATACAGTCTATATATTAAGACATGGTGTGGAGGGGGTATACAGTCTATATAGAACAACAGCAGAATCACATCCTCTCTATGAATGGATTCCATATAGCTGCTACCTAAATTAAGCGCAGCCGTGACTCACACTGTAGACAAAACACACTTTGATAAACACACACACGTTTCAAAATGTTGCATTGGCCGTGTGTGATGACTAGGGCAAGGACGATACCAATATTTTTCCATGGTAAAAATGAAAACATGAAGCAGACCAAACTATTGGGTCCTTTTAGAAACCAGCTGTGGGTAAAATATTGTGTGCTACAGCTTGGAAAATAAATACATGTGACTCTGGATGACAACATAATGGATGTTTGTTTCCAACATTAGGGCTGTTTATCTAAAGAAGTTAAATCCACTTCGTGTTTTGTTTCCTTGCCATGATACTAACGAGTATGGTGATACTGGTATCGTCCCACCCTAAGTAACGAATACATTGGAATCAGGAAAACAGGAAAAACTTTACACAATAACACAGTTGATTGATTTGATTGGTTGACAAGGGAAAGGTTAACAGTCTCTCAATCTCAAAGCTTTTTAAACATGACTGACACTTGGTACTGAGACGTGAATCTTGAAGCTGCCAACCCCATCCATAGCCTCTGGGTGGTGACGTCACAGACAGTAGCTTCCAAAGACAGCCATAGAGGCCACGTTCATGTCGCTAGGATGGACCGTAGCTGGCCTGTGTGTGCGTGTGTGACCATCATCCTCGGTAGTGCCCTCTCTCTGACCCCTAACAAGGGTTTACGTCCCAAACGGCACCCTATTCCCTACATAGTGCAGTAGTTTTGACCATAGTCCAATGGACCCTGGTCAAAAGAAGTGCACCAGCATAGCCAAGCACACATTTCCTCAGGAAGACCTGCTCCTCCTCACACCCCTCTGTGGTTTCAGCAGGGGCTCTCCAGAACACATATAGACGCCTATCCTTCAGCAGGGGCTCTCCAGAACACATATAGACGCCTATCCTTCAGCAGGGGCTCTCCAGAACACATATAGACGCCTATCCTTCAGCAGGGGCTCTCCAGAACACATATAGACGCCTATCCTTCAGCAGGGGCTCTCTGTCTGTCTGTCTGTCTGTTGTCGAACACAGCCGGTGGTAACGGCTGGTTATATTTGTCTTTAGCACCGGGCTAACTGTGAAGGGGGAAGTGTGTGTGAATGTGTGTGTGTGCGCATGTGCGTGTGTGTGTGCGCATGTGCGTGTGTGTGTGTGTGTGGACAGATGGCACAGCGGATATTTACAGGCAGTCTGGCACGGATTATATTGTGTAGCATTGCACGCATCTGCTTACGCTTCGGGATTCCTGCAATGCCATCTATATATACTGTATATCTATATATTACAGTACAGTTCACTTCAGTCTCAGCTAAGCTGGCTGCAATATGAGCACTATCAGATGTTTACACCCCTGCATCCTAAACGGCACCCTATACCCCTACACAGTGCACTGCCTTTGACAAAAAACCCTATAGGCCCTGGTCAAAAGTGTTGCACTATGAAGGGGAATAGGGTGCCGTTTATGATGCACTTGTTCTCATATCAACATGTGTTTTTTTTTGCATTGAAATGTTTCCTCTCGTCCATCCCCTGTCGAGTGGATTCATCTGAGCTACCTCTGTAGTGGTTTACCAGATGAGGCTGCTTGCGTCCCAAATGGAGCCGTATTCCCTTTACAGTGCACTATTTTTGACCAGGACCCAAAAGGGGAATCCCATCGGGGCTCTGGTCAAAAGTAGTGCACTATGTAGGGAAAAGGGTGCCCTTTGGGACGTAGACCCTGTTCAAAGGTTATGTTTGTGGCGACTGCTAGTTTCAAAGCGCTGCCACTATAATGCTGTTTACAATGTGCTTTACAGTGCAGGTTATATTATTCTCTGTAATGCGGCTCATCTATTGTTTATAAGGTTATATTATAGCTGTAGTCGGGTATGATCCTCAGTGGTACCATATAGCTGTGGTCAGTTATGATCCTCAGTGGTACCATAAAGCTATAGTCAGTTATGATCCTCAGTGGTACCATAAAGCTATAGTCAGTTATGATCCTCAGTGGTACCGTATAGCTGTATTCAATTATGATCCTCAGTGGTACCATATAGCTATAGTCAGTTATGATCCTCAGTGGTACCGTATAGCTGTATTCAACTATGATCCTCAGTGGTACCATATAGCTGTAGTCAGTTATGATCCTCAGTGGTACCATATAGCTGTAGTCAGTTATGATCCTCAGTGGTACCATATAGCTGTATTCAGTTATGATCCTCAGTGGTACCATATAGCTGTAGTCAGTTATGATCCTCAGTGGTACCGTATAGCTGTATTCAGTTATGATCCTCAGTGGTACCATATAGCTGTAGTCAGTTATGATCCTCAGTGGTACCGTATAGCTGTATTCAGTTATGATCCTCAGTGGTACCATATAGCTATAGTCAGTTATGATCCTCAGTGGTACCGTATAGCTGTGGTCAGTTATGATCCTCAGTGGTACCATATAGCTATAGTCAGTTATGATCCTCAGTGGTACCGTATAGCTATAGTCAGTTATGATCCTCAGTGGTACCGTATAGCTATAGTCAGTTATGATCCTCAGTGGTACCATATAGCTGTATTCAGTTATGATCCTCAGTGGTACCGTATAGCTGTATTCAATTATGATCCTCAGTGGTACCGTATAGCTATAGTCAGTTATGACTCTCAGTGGTACCGTATAGCTGTATTCAATTATGACTCTCAGTGGTACCGTATAGCTGTAGTCAGTTATGATCCTCAGTGGTAACATATAGCTGTATTCAGTTATGATCCTCAGTGGTACCGTATAGCTGTATTCAATTATGATTCTCAGTGGTACCGTATAGCTGTATTCAGTTATGATCCTCAGTGGTACCGTATAGCTGTATTCAATTATGATCCTCAGTGGTACCGTATAGCTATAGTCAGTTATGATCCTCAGTGGTTCCATATAGCTGTAGTCATTGCACTTTCAACATAATGTAATATATGGAATTCACTGAGCTTTAGTTATGTTAATTAGTTATCACTCACTGAATATTTCCATAATTTCATTGATTTGAGAGATGTGATCAAGATAGTGAATTTGACACTCAGGTTCTTAGCTGATCTATCATGAGCTGTCTGAGGCATTATTGATCCATGAGGCTTTGATGGAGACTTCTGTAAGAAGGGAGAGGAATGGAAAGTTACTTCAGTTAGAGCTAAAGTCTATCTAATTTTGTCTCACATAATTGAAGGCTCTGTGCAAACTTGGACAACAGTTGTTAACTTTGTTATTTTTAGTTAAAGAAGTGAATTGACGTAAAAAGGCCATCTAGTAGGCATGCAATTAGCGATATGTAATATGTGGGTACCGTTGCTTTGGTATTCATTAGGTTTGGAGCAAGAGGATGATTGGATAGGATCAATGTCTTGTTGCAAAGTTAACATTTGGAATTTTCATTTGGAGTTGGAACTAAATTATAGTTAAAATTCTAAAGTTAAAGTTCCATGGACATAAAAACAGTACCTGATTAGAATGCAGATCCATTCTCGTTAAAGTGTTCCAGAAGAGGATGTTGTCAATAGAAGGGTAATGTCTGGTTGCATCCCAAATTGCACCCTATTCCCTATACTGTATAATGCACTACTTTTGATCAGATCCCTATGGGCCCTCGTCAAAAGTAGTGCACAATATAGGGAATAGGGTGCCATTTTGGATGCACCTCAGTCTTTGTTCAGGTGCATTAGCATTGCTCTTGCATGCTTCTGCTGTCAATGTAATTATCATCAGACCTACTCAGGCATTAGCCAGTGATGCTCTCTAGCGTCTCCAGCCAGCCGTTTTAGTGCCTAGTATTTGTCATGGTCATTTGGGCCCTGCATCACCGAGAGAGACTGGTGGACGGGCATTAGCACTCTGAGTCTAGCCCTGGCCTGGAGCCTTAGAGATGGATAGAGGGAGAACTTTCCAAGAAAGATTGTTGAAAGTGAATAGTGCATTTTAAAGGCTTCTACCAAAAGCGATTAATGGCGAAGATAGACTGATGAAGACTTTTCATGACTTGAGAAGTTGGGTTGTTGGGTGTTGTAATAAAGCACTAAGGAACAACTATGTTTTGTGTGCAGTCTCCTATTTCCTGATCTGTATTGTTTTGTCCATTACCAGTATTCTCACGTTTAGGATATGCATATCACCCTCTTGTTCTTCAAAGATGGGAGGTATGCCATCCTTCCGTCTCTATGACTGGAGTACAGTCTGCCTGATGGGTGTAGCAGCTGTGAGGCTGGTTGGCTGGCTGGCTGGCTGGCTGGCTGACTGGCTGGCTGACTGGCTGACTGGCTGACTGGTTGGCTGACTGGCTGACTGGCTGACTGGCTGGCTGACTGGCTGTCTGACTGGCTGACTGGCTGACTAGCTGACTGGCTGGCTGGCTGGCTGGCTGACTGGTTGGTTGGCTGACTGGCTGGCTGGCTGACTGGTTTGCTGGCTGACTGACTGACTGACTGACTGGCTGGCTTGCTAGCTGGCTGGCTGGCTGGCTGGCTGGTTGGCTGACTGACTGACTGACTGGCTGGCTGGCTGGCTTGCTAGCTGGCTGGCTGGCTGGCTGACTGACTGGCTGGCTGGCTTGCTAGCTAGCTGGCTGGCTGGCTGGCTGGCTGGCTGGCTGGCTTGCTAGCTGGCTGGCTTGTTAGCTGGCTGGCTGGCTGGCTGGCTGGCTGACTGGCTGGCTGGCTTGCTAGCTGGCTGGTTGGCTGACTGGCTGGCTGCTCAGGCCCAGAGACAGACAGATGGTCATGGTAATGGCTATGTATGCTTAGTAGAAAAATTAAGAATTGATGTCCCTGCGATACACCAGGGAATCAGTGCAGGTCTTCAGTGCAGTTTCAGACGGTAGATTAAGGAGATCATTTTCACTTCGTTTTGATCTTAGATAGAGCTCAGAAACTGTCAATGAGACTAGATACATCTTTGTTTTAAATAGCATGCTTTTGGAAAACAACCTGACTGGGTCTTGTTTCAAATGCTATCACTGTTGGAGTAGAAAGATAGTTTTTTCTCACCATCTGATAAAAAAGCATTTGTTTGTGTAATTATTGTATTTTTCCACTGCTGCTTCTGACTAGCTTCCCAAACGGCTAGCTGGTGAAGTAAGACCAGACCACTCTTTCTCCTCTTCCCTGCAAATGACAGAGTCAAGTTCGTCAGTCCCAACAAAGAAATGTCAAACATTGAGCCTGCCTGGCCTTTTTGTGTGCTGTGAGGTCCATCACATTCCAAAAAGGGAGAGCAAACACTGTGTGTAAGCAATGAAACCAATAGTATTCTGTCCTGTAGCTGGCTAGCTACTCTGTGCCTGTGAGACCAACCCAACAATGTCAATACTATGGGCAATATTATCTTCCCACTTTTCTCAGCTGCCGGAGAGGGTTGTGTGAGAGGGTGCTCAAATTCAAGGAGGTCATAGACAGAAACAGTGGCTCTCAGGTCCCAGCATGAAGTCAAATATGTGTATTTCATGACAAGGTGTCATCTCATTGTAAAATCTGCTGTAGCGCAAGGTTCATAAGGTCATAGGGTCGTAAGGTGACCATTTTGTCACTCAGCACTCACTGTTCGGTGCGACTACAGAGTAACACAGATGACAGACAGTCACAGGAAAGTCAGTCTGGAAGTCTCCTTAATGTTGTTATTCCAAATGTTTATTCATTGACATATTCTGACTGAGACTTAATAACTTTCCAAGTTATCTTTAGTTTCCAAAGTTTTAGAATCCCTGATCGACTCTCAGCTAAGAACTTTTAAACTTCTCATTCTGTTCTTAATGTGCACCAGTCTGGTTTTAGACCTGGAGATAAGACTCAGGTTGGTTCTAGATGATGTGGTACCAGGACAGGCCAAAATATCTCTACAACACTGATGGACAGTGTCAGGTCAGAACATCTCTTAAACACTGATGGAGAGTGTCAGGCCAGAACATCTCTTCAACACTGATGGACAGTGTCAGGCCAGAACATCTCTTCAACACTGATGGACAGTGTCAGGCCAGAACATCTCTCAAAGTCAAAGTCACCATTATTAGTCAGTTGTACAACCGAATGCCTTCAACTGAAATGTGTCTTTCGCATTTAACCCAACCCCTCTGAATCAGAGAGGTGCGGGGGGCTGCCTTAATCGACATCCACATCTTCGGCACCCGGGGAACAATGGGTTAACTGCCTTGTTCAGGGGCAGAACGACAGATTTTTTACCTTGTCAGCTCAGGGATTCAAACTTGCAACCCTCCGGTTACAAGTCCAACGCTCTAACCACTAGGCTACCTGCCACCATCTCTTCAACACTGATGGAGAGTGTCAGGCCAGAACATCTCTTCAATCAATCAAATGTATTTACAAAGCCCTTCTTACATCAGCTGATGTCACAGAGTGCTGTACAGAAACCCAGCCTAAAACCTCAAACAGCAAGCAATGCAGGTGTAAAAGCACGGAGGTTAGGAAAAACTCCCTAGAAAGGCCTGAACCTAGGAAGAAACCTAAAGAGGAACCAGGCTGTGACGGGTGGCCAGTCCTCTTCTGGCTGTGCCGGGTGGAGATTATAACAGAACAGGGCCAAGATGTTAAAATGTTCATAGGTGACCAGCAGGGTCAAACAATAATAATCACAGTGGTTGTCGAGGGTGCAACAGGTCAGCACCTCAGGAGTAAATGTCAGTTGGCTTTTCATAGCCGATCATTCAGAGTATCTCTACCGCTCCTGCTGTCTCTAGAGAGTTGAAAAAAAGCAGGTCTGGGACAGGTAGCTTGTCTCTTCAACACTGATGGAGTATCAGGCCAGAACATCTCTTCAACACTGATGGAGTATCAGGCCAGAACATCTCTTCAACACTGATGGACAGTATCAGGCCAGAACATCTCTTCAACACTGATGGACAGTATCAGGCCAGAACATCTCTTCAACACTGATGGACAGTATCAGGCCAGAACATCTCTTCAACACTGATGGACAGTATCAGGCCAGAACATCTCTTCAACACTGATGGACAGTGTCAGACACAAAGAGAATGGTCATGTCCCACTTTGAGCCGACAGATGGACAGACGGGGAGACGGACAGATGGACAGACGGACAGATGGGGAGAATCACCAGTTTGGTCTCACAGTGTTGATTATAGGGAAGATGAGCGCTGGATTTTAACAGTATTATTATTTCAGATTCACAAGGACACAGAACGCTGTCCAAGACACAGAACAGTGTGGTACCACACTGACAAGACAAGGTGATATGCTTTTAGAATGCAGACTTACCCTACAATGCATCTATCTGATAACGAAAATGAGACTGAACTGAATTGGATCTCAATTGAAGTCATTTCTCTACTAGATTGCCATTGAGTTTGTTCCTTTTCAACAACCGAGAGCTCTAAGGAACGTGTCACTCACATTATGTTCGGCAAAAACATATGGTTGATGCCAGAATAGAATGGCTCAGTGGTCAGATCACTGTCTCTCTAAACGTCAGGCTCGTCTCAGCGCTCACAGACAATACCATAGAAATAGATTCCCAAAACACAAATTCCTTGGCTGCTGCGTTGCCGACTGTTGTGTAAATAGTACCTTTGAATTAGGATCATGGTTGACAGTAGGGAAGAATACATTTGGATTAAGTTTATACATTTCATGAATTATTTGAAATTCATTACATTCAATATGAGCCCCCATAAAGTCTAGTATTATTTAAATGTCTTTGTTGTTGATTTTCTGTTCTTTCTCTCCGTTTATGATGAAAAACATCATAAATAATACATAGTGGACCCAAAGCTGCCAGCAGACTGCCGTGGATCTTTTATTCATGATCAATAGAGGCTTTTACGAGACTGGACAGGACATGGCTGCATGGCCTGGGTTCTGGAGACAGACTGGACAGGACATGGCTGCATGGCCTGGGCTCTGGAGACAGGCTGGACAGGACATGGCTGCATGGCCGGGGCTCTGGAGACAGGCTGGACAGGACATGGCTGCATGGCCTGGACTCTGGAGACAGGCTGGACAGGACATGGCTGCATGGCCTGGACTCTGGAGACAGGCTGGACAGGACATGGCTGTGTGTGTGTGTGTGTGTGTGTGTGTGTGTGTGTGTGTGTGTGTGTGTGTGTGTGTGTGTGTGTGTGTGTGTGTGTGTGTGCGTTATAACAGAGCACAGGGGACACACGCCTGGCAGAAAGGAACGTGCCACATTAGTCCACACCAGGACAACACACACAACTTTTTGTTTGTCTCTCCAGTAGAGCCAGTTAAAGCCTTTCAATTCACTTCAAATGGAATTTGACCTGGGCTAATATTAGATGACATAATATTACATTTCAAACTACTCCCACACTGCTAATAATGGTTATTTTCTTCAGACATCAGAAACCATGGGATTTCTTTATAATTGTTGGTTAATTTGCAGGGCACCACTGAACAAGCAACATGGTTAATAATTAAAGACTCTCAGATTGTGCCTCTAGTCACACTTCAAAGATAAAGCCCTGGAGGTTGAGCTACAGAACTCTGTATCTACAGTATCTGTGGAGATGTACAGGTATCATACAGCATTATGAAGGTTAGCTGTAGCCGGCAGCAGCTAGATAGAACAACTGCCACGCAACAAATAGGACTGATAAATCACTGTGCTGGAGGTCTGGCACGAGACTGGCAGCACGGCAGTCGCACACACACACACACACACACATACACACACACACTCTGGAGGTCTGGCATGGTGACAGGACTATGTCACGAGACTGGCAGCACGCACACTGGGGGTTCCGTCAACAGAAGGAAGGGTGTGTCACCCCTGAGGGCTGGTGTGTGTGTGTGTGTGTGTGTGTGTGTGTGTGTGTGTGTGTGTGTGTGTGTGTGTGTGTGTGTGTGTGTGTGTGTGTGTGTGTGTGTGTGTGTGTGTGTGTGTGTGTGTGTGTGTGTGTGTGCTCTGAGATAACAGAGTGGTTTCACTCCAAGTTTATCTTTGGGCCCTCAGCTTATAGGTACTTATAGAACAAGAAGTATTCCACTCAGGAGGGACAAGGACACACATAGTCCATCCTCGTCTCTCACCTAATGCCCTTTGATGACCTGCTTGGCTATAACTTAAAGTAGTTAAATCCAGAATCCTTAGTAGCTACATACAGTGAGGGAAAAAAGTATTCGATCCCCTGTTGATTTTGTACGTTTGCCCACTGACAAAGAAATTATCAGTCTATAATTTTAATGGTAGGTTTACTTGAACAGTGAGAGACAGAATAACAACAAAAAAATCCAGAAAAACGCATGTGAAAAATGTTATAAATGGAATTGCATTTTAATAATAAGTATTTATTTTGCATTTTAATGAGGGAAACAAGTATCTAAGTCATGCAAAACACTTGTTGGCAATCACAGAGGTCAGACGTTTCTTGCAGTTGGCCACCAGGTTAGCACTCATCTCAGGAGGGATTTTGTCCCACTCCTCTTTGCAGATCTTCTCCAAGTCATTAAGGTTTCGAGGCTGACGTTTGGCAACTCGAACCTTCAGCTCCCTCCACAGATTTTCTATGGGATTAAGGTCTGGAGACTGGCAAGGCCACTCCAGGACCTTAATGTGCTTCTTCTTGAGCCACTCCTTTGTTGCCTTGGCCGTGTTTTGGGTCATTGTCATGCTGGAATACCCATCCACGACTCCATTTTCAATGCCCTGGCTGAGGGAAGGAGGTTCTCACCCAAGATTTGACGGTACATAGCCCCGTCCATCGTCCCTTTGATGGGGTGAAGTTGTCCTGTCCCCTTAGCAGAAAAACACCACCAAAGCATAATGTTTCCACCTCCATGTTTGACGGTGGGCATGGTGTTCTTGGGGTCATAGGCAGCATTCCTCCTCCTCCAAACACGGCGAGTTGAGTTGATGCCAAAGAGCTCCATTTTGGTCTCATCTGACCACAACACTTTCACCCAGTTGTCCTCTGAATCATTCAGATGTTCATTGGCAAACTTCAGACGGGAATGTATATGTGCTTTCTTGAGCAGGGGGAACTTGCGGGCGCTTTCTTGGTGACTATGGTCCCAGCTGCCTTGAGATCATTGACAAGATCATCCCGTGTAGTTCTGGGCTGATTCCTCACCGTTCTCATGATCATTGCAACTCCACGAGGTGGGATCTTGCATGGAGCCCCAGGCCGAGGGAGATTGACAGTTCTTTTGTGTTTCTTCCATTTGCGAATAATCGCACCAACTGTTGTCACCTTCTCACCAAGCTGCTTGGCGATGGTCTTGTAGCACATTCCAGCCTTGTGTAGGTCTACAATCTTGTCCCTGACATCCTTGGAGAGCTCTTTGGTCTTGGCCATGGTGGAGAGTTTGGAATCTGATTGATTGATTGATTGCTTGATTGCTTCTGTGGACAGGTGTCTATAATACAGGTAACTAACTGAGATTAGGAGCACTCCCTTTAAGAGTGTGCTCCTAATCTCAGCTCGTTACCTGTATAAAAGACACCTGGGAGCCAGAAATCTTTATGATTGAGAGGGGGTCAAATACTTATTTCCCTCATTAAAATGCAATTCCATTTATAACATTTTTCACATGCGTTTTTCTAGATTTTTTTGTTGTTATTGTCTCTCACTGTTCAATTAACCTACCATTAAAATTATAGACTGATGATTTCTTTGTCAGTGGGCAAATGTACAAAATCAGCAGGTGATCAAATACTTTTTTCCCTCACTGTACATTTTTGGACTTGTAAATTAATGATATGTTCCCATTGATTCTTGAAGAATTTAACTTATAAATGCCTCATGAGCTCAGTTCAACTGTCGTACCCTATTAGAACCCAGAATATAAACTTGTTTTACTCCAATGTTTGTAAACAATGTAAATTTAAACCAACACTGTATAGCCTCATAACATGGTTAAAACTATTATTTTGTTATCATGGATGGTCAGTCCCTGCATCCATATTAATCTGAGAGTGGTTACATTTCTCCAGACGCATCAGTCAGCTTTTTACCAAAACAGGTGAGGTGACTTGCCTAGTTAAATAAAAATATATTTCTTATAGTTTTGATTAAGGATTCTAGTTTGAATAAATATCAGTCCTAGAAACAAGTGAAGTGCTCCACTGTGGTAATATAGCTGTGTAAACACACATAAAGATGATAAAGAGAAGTCATCTTAACTGAAGCCTTAATGGGACTCAGAGGTGGACAGACAGACAGACAGGCAGACAGGCAGGCAGACAGACAGGCAGGCAGGCAGGCAGGCAGGCAGGCAGACAGCCAGGCAGGATATTTGGCGGACGGGGCGTCACGCTGGTTCTGTTCCGTGTACTAATAGGGGGTTAGTGATTATCTGGTCCCAGATCTGTTTGGTGCTGTCTTGCCAACGCCTATGGTCATTGCCATGCCAGACAGCACAAACAGATCTGGGAACCAGGCTAGGAGTGATGTGGCTGTTTATTAATGGGGAAGTAGTGTGTTGGTAGTGAGGCTGTGACAGGGGATCTGTGTCACCACAGACAGCCCGGCTGCTGCACTTCCACACATGATTGAACAACATCTGGACGTCATCTGGGCCCAAAGGGAACAAAAGCACACTAGGCTCTCTGCTGATGACAACGTGGCAGAGCAATAAGGAGCTGACAGCAGCGTCTCGAACAGAGTCATAGTCTCCAGGTCATCAAAACAATGATGTGGGCTAGTCAGTGTCTCGCACTTTGAGCCAACCCACACGTTTTTGTGATTTCATTAAATCAGCTTGATAGTTTCAAGTTGTACGTTTTAATGCCACATGCACAAGTACAGTGACCAATGTTCCCTCTAATTGTTTTCAGCACTGAGCAAATTTCATGTCTGCTGAGCACAAACTTGAATGTTGTGAAAATTCAGTGCAACTTCAAGCGCGCGTTTACGGTGAACACTGAGGCTCTACCCACTTTAAGTTACAGTTTTAACAGTGGTCATGGAGGCTATTGTGGCTATTTGATCATAATGTAGGCCTACCAGAGTGGCCTACCATCAAAAACAATGGAGAAAATGCATCCCATAACATTTTAACATGGAAATAGCTGTTCTATCATTCAGCCTACAATGTGTGGTGTTCAATGTAGACCTACCGTAGATTCAATGAGACTTTTAAAAAAAAACATGCAGGGCTTGACATTAACCTGTTTATCCACTTGTCCTTCAGACAAGGAGGTGAACACATTTTTGTTGTGTTGTTTGATGCATGAAACCACTTTACAAAATAAAATGCATTATTATTCGAATACCATTATTACAGAGAATCAGCCAAATTATGCTACTGCAACGGTGCCGCTTGTCATGCGGAAGCAGAGTCTATGGCTTGGGTGGTTAGAGCCTTTAACGATTTTACGGGCCTTCCTACCACACCGCCTGATATAGAGGTCCTGGATAGCAGGGAGCTCGGCCCCAGTGATGTACTGAGCTGTCCGCACCACCCTCTGTAGCACCATGCGATAAAGGGCGGTGCTATTGCCATACCAGGCACCAGGCTATTGCCATACCATCTTGACTGACGCAGCCAGTCAAGATGCTCTCAATGGTAGAACTGTTTAACTTTTTTAAGATTTGAGGGCCCATTCAAAACTTTTTCAACCTCATGAGGGGGATGAGACACTGTAGCACCCTCTTCACGACTGTGTGTGTGGACCATTTTAAGTCTTTAGTGATTTAGACACAGAGGAAGTTCTCAACCTCACCCCCCATGCTTCCTGTAGTCCATGTTCAGCTCCATGGTCTTACTGATTGAGGAAGAGGTTGTTGTCCTGGCACCACACTGCCAGGTCACTGACCTCCTCCCTGTAGGCTGACTCATCGTCACCGGCAATCAGGCCTACCACCATCGTGTTGTCAGCAGGACGTCCAGGATCCACCAGGATCCATCAGGAAGTCCAGGATCCAGTTGCAGATGGAGGTGTTCAGACCCAGAGTCCTAAGCTTGGTGACAAGCTTGGAGTGGACAATGGTGTTGAACGCAGAGCTGTAGTCAATAGAACAACATTTTCACATAGGTATTCCTCTTATCTAGGTTGGTGAGGGCAGTGTCGAGAACAATTGAGAATGCGTCATCAATGGATCTGTTGGGGCGGTATGCAAATTGTAGTGGGTCTAGCGTGTCTGGGATGGTGGAGTTAATGTGTGCCATAACCAGCCTCTCAAAGCACTTCATGATTACAGATGTGAGTGCTACAGGGCGGTAGTCATTGTGGCATGAAGACTTAGAGTTCTTAGGAACAGGAATGATGGTGGTCATCTTAAAACATGTGGATACAGATACAGACTGGGACAAGGAGAGGTTGAAAATTACCGTGAAGATGCCTGCCAGCTGTTCTGCGCATGCTCTGAGAACGCTCCCTGAAATACTGTCGTTCTTGTGGGTGTTGACCTGATTAAAGACCTTTTTCACGTCGGCCTCGGAGAGCGAGATCACCCAATCCTCTGGGTCGGTGACGATCCTCACACCCGGCACGATGTCGTTGCTGTCAAAGCGTGCATAAAATGCATTGAGTTTGTCTGGTAGAGAGGCAGTGCTGGGAAGATCACGGCTGGGTCTTCCTTTGTAATCAGTAATCGACTGTAGCCCCTGCCACATACGCCAGGCATCAGAACCTGTGTAATATGGTTCCACCTTATCCCTATATTGTCATTTTGCTCATTTGATGACTCTGTGTAGGTCGTAGCGGGACTTCTTGTACTTGTCCTGTCCTCGGGCTGTAGCCTCAGGGTTGTCCACAACTCCTAGAGCTCTGTCGCAGGCTGGGTATGTACATAGTCAATGGTAGGCTTCGAGGGGTCTCCTGTGGTAGGTACACTTATAGCTCATCTCTTGGCAGTAGTACTGTAGACTACTTTATCACTGACCTCTACCCAGAGTCTCTCAGAGTGTTCACAGTCAGCCCACTGACACCCCTATCAGATCACAGCAAAATCAGAGTCTACTTGACAGAGCAATACTCAATAATGAGGCATCATAGCCAAAGGAACTGAATACTATTAAGAAATGCTATAGAAGGAAAGTACAAATTCCCTTTTGGTCAACTTCCTGGACAAAACGTTCCACTGTAATAGTGAAGGTGTAAACTTGGCAGTAGAAATGGTTTGACAAAGAATGCAAAAACCTAAGAAAGAAATTGAGAAACCTGTCCAACCAAAAACATAGAGACCCAGAAAACCTGAGCCTACGCTTTCACTATGGTGAATCACTAAAACGAAACAGAAATACACTACGGAAAATAAGTGACAGCACGTCAGAAATCAGATCAATGTAATCAAAGAATTCATAGATTGAAAAACACTAAACAAACAACAACACAAATTATCTATCCAAAACGGAAATGTATGGGTAAACCACTTCTCCAATCGTTTTGGCCCTATAACAAAGAACAAACAGCAAAAACATATACATGATCAAATACAAATATTAGAATCAACTATACTTAAACTCTTTAACATCATCCTTGGCTCCGGCATCTTCCCCAATATTTGGAACCAAGGACTGATCACCCCAATCCACAAAAGTGGAGACAAATTTGATCCCAATAACTACCGTGGGATATGCGTCAACAGCAACCTTGGGAAAATCCTCTGCATTATCATTAACAGAAGACTCGTTCATTTCCTCAGTGAAAACAATGTACTGAGCAAATGTCAAATTGGCTTTTTACCAAATTACCTTACAACAGACCATGTATTCACCCTGCACACCCTAATTGACCAACAAACAAACCAAAACAAAGGCAAAGTCTTGCTTTGTTGATGCTTTGTTGATTTCAAAAAAGCTTTTGACTCAATTTGGCATGAGGGTCTGCTATACAAATTAATGGAGGGTGGTGTTGGGGGAAAAACATAGGACATTCTAAAATCCATGTACGCATACAACAAGTGCACGGTTAAAATTGGCAAAAATACACACGTTTCTTTCCACAGGGCCGTGGGGTGAGACAGGGATGCAGCTAAAGCCCCACCCTCTTCAACATATATATATCAACAAATTGGCAAGGGCACTTGAACAGTCTGCAGCACCCGGCCTCACCCTACTAGAATCTGAAGTCAAATCTATTTTGTTAGCTCTCTAACTAGACCTCCTTCCTCCCACATGGCCATTACCTCCCTTTATTCACCACACAGACACACAGACCTTGTGTTTCTGTGTCTCACACCACATCAATTATTTGCCTATCTGGAAAAAATTGAAATACTGTACAGGCTGGGACACAGTATAGAAAGTGAATAGAACAAAACAACAACACGGTAATGTGGTTAGATGTATCAGATTAGATCTGACCCTGGATGTCCTTCCTGCTTTTCAGGGATGTGGTCACACCATTGATATTTACATGTAGGTTAGTCTGTGGTTTGCAGTAATATCTGATACGTGTATCACATGCGACCCGTAATAAGACAAAGCAATTAGCCTGTTAAAACGTTTATCTGACTCCATAAAGATAATTATTAAAATGCAAGAGACTATGGTTGAGTAACAGTAATAGAACCCTATGGTTAGGTTACAGTAATAGAACACTATAGTTGAGTTACAGTAATAGAACCCTATGGTTAGGTTACAGTAATAGAACTCTATAGTTGAGTTACAGTAATAGAACACTATAGTTACAGTAATGGAACACTATAGTTTCAGTAATAGAACACTATGGTTGAGTTACAGTAATAGAACACTCTAGTTACAGTAATAGAACACTATAGTTGAGTTACAGTAATAGAACACTATGGTTACAGTAATAGAACACTATAGTTGAGTTACAGTAATAGAACGCTATAGTTGAGTTACAGTAATAGAATGCTGTAGTTGAGTTACAGTAATAGAACTCTATAGTTACAGTAATATAACACAATAGTTGAGTTACAGTAATAGAATAGTTGAGTTGAGTTACAGTAATAGAACGCTATAGTTACAGTAATAGAACACTATAGTTACAGTAATAGAACACTATAGTTACAGTAATAGAACACTATGGTTACAGTAATAGAACACTATAGTTACAGTAATAGAACGCTATAGTTACAGTAATAGAACACTATAGTTACAGTAATAGAACGTTATAGTTACAGTAATAGACAATTAATAAATGTCTGAGAATGGAATTCTAAATACAAGTGTATTTAATAACTTTGTAAAATGAATGGATTCATATACAAGGCATAAAGCTTAAGTTACAAGGCAAGAAAGAAAGAAAGAAAGAGAAAGGGGGAAAGAGAGAGAGAACGAGAGAGAGAGAGCAGTTCAGGAACAAGAAAGAGAAGGAACAATGAATCTAAGAACCTTTTATAATCATTTGAGTTGTTTTGATTCAAAATCTGAGTTGTTGACCGATCGTATTACTGTAAAATTAACCTCCAATCAGATATCAGACCTACATGATGTCACCTCTGCTTCTCAGAGGTGAGAAAATGGTGGGCGAGATCAACACAGAGAACGCTGAATTCCTAAGACAACACAGAGCATGCTGAATTCCTAAGACAACACAGATAATGCTGAATTCCTAAGACAACACAGAGCATGCTGAATTCCTAAGACAACACAGATAATGCTGAATTCCTAAGACAACACAGAGAATGCTGAATTCCTAAGACAACACAGAGAACGCTGAATTCCTAAGACAACACAGAGAATGCTGAATTCCTAAGACAACACCGAGGACATTATTGTATACAGTTGATAAGAAAAGTCACTTCGGGAGGTTAGCCCTACATAACCAACCCTTGAACACATCTGATTCTGCATCAGACAGAAGTGTTCAAAATTGGACGGCCAGCACTGTAGTCATTGTAGACAATCTTGTGACCAGTAGTTCATGGTCCTAGCAGCATCTCCTCAGAAGAAGTGTCCTTTTGGCTGGTATCATTGTCTTCTTTAGACATACAAATGTCCTTAGGTGACACATTTCCTGTAAGCAAGCTACAAAGGAATGCTCTGTTCTTTCTTGTAAGAGCAAACACATAACTGAAGGTACATTACATCACAGATTAATCCACATTTCAATTAACATAAAATAGTCTGTTTATTTGATTGGATTGGTCAATAGCAACTTCAAATATAGTTTTATCAAAACAGTCAGATGAATACTAAAGATATCAAAGATCACTATCATAAAAACAGTATATTTTAAATTAAACTCTCTAACTCTCCTACCTTTGAGAGAAAATAGATTTCCTCGAATATGAGAAAATGAACAAAGAACCAGAATTTGGAAATAATCAAGAACAATTGTTGAAGTTAAATCAAACGAACTTTCACATATTTAATGTACTAGCATCTCAGTGTACTGCACCCAACATTAGCCTACCAATGGTGAAAGTTCAATTGCCATTTTGTGACAAACAAAGCAATGACTTTTCATAGCACACCCACATCTATACACTCCGCGGGACTTAGCCATAAGCACCACGCATAGGAAAACAAACTACTCTTTGTGTCTTACCATGAGCCGTGACATTTTATCTAGCACTCTGTATACATCACAGAAAGCACATTCACAAAAGTAACCTACTGTATTATAGCCATCACAAATGGATATGGAAATGAATGAGTTGCAAAGAAAGAAATGATTAACACATCAATGTCAAATAATCAACATTCAAAGTTTTAGGAGAAAGCTCAAAATCTAGTAGAATTGAGACCAAACCTCCAACCTCAACATTTCTGCATTTTATGACCACTTCTGTGACAAGAGTTACAAAACCTAATTGAATAGTTGTTTCTACTTTGTGGGCCTGCAGGGTGCCTATAATGTGCAGGAGGATTTCCTCTGCCTAGGTTCCAACTGTGCCTGACCAGAAAGAGAGAGAGAGAGAGAGAGAGAGAGAGAGAGAGAGAGAGAGAGAGAGAGAGAGAGAGAGAGAGAGAGAGAGAGAGAGAGACCGAGAGCAGTTCAGGAACAAGAAAGAGAAAGAACAATGAATCTAAGACCCTTTTATAAGCATCTGAGTTGTTTTGATAAAAAAATCTGGGTTGTTGACCAATAGTATTACTGTAAAGTTAACCTCCAATGAGATATCAGACCTACATGATGTCACCTCTGCTTCTCAGAGGTGAGACAGTGGGGGTGGGCGAGATCAACACAGAGAACGCTGAATTCCTAAGACAACACAGAGGACATTATTGTATACAGTTGATAAGAAGAGTCACTTTGGGGGCTGCCCTACAAGTCAATTCCTGTATCTGCATGATCAGCTGTTATGTCTACAGCTTCTCTTGACTTGAGGTCATTGAGCTTTCTCTGGTAGTAATGCCGTTAAGCTTCACAGATCAATAGATTCTGGCATTATCGGATAACAGAGCAACATTTGGGGACCTTCAGCTCTCCTGTTCCCTATATTAAAGTTGGCTTCAATAACCCTCTGCTCTCTTCTCTGCTGCTAACAGGTCGATCTTCTAGAGATCTAGTGGTGATCTTCTTGTCTGACCACCACCATGGAAGAGCAGGCGGTGTCCAACAGTAGTCCCCAGCATGGCCGAGGCCGAGGCCTGGGCAGGCAGAATGTCATCAGGTGTGGCTGGCTGAGGAAGCAGGGAGGCTTTGTGAAGACTTGGCACACACGCTGGTTCGTACTTCGAGGGGAACAGCTACACTATTACAAAGACGAGGAGGAGACTAAAACCCTGGTGAGTGACCGCTGAACCGCTGAACCTCATGCTGTAATGCTCTGTGTCTCTCTCAGTGTAGTGCTACATGTTTTTTATTTATTTATTTTTTATTTATTTTATTTAACTAGGCAAGTCAGTTAAGAACAAACTCTTAATTACAATGACGGCCTACACCGGCCAAACACAGACGATGCTGTGCGCCCCTCTATTGGACTTTAAGTTTAAGTTTAAGGTACATGCAAATATCTTGTGAAGTGTGACCTACCATTCAATATTCACTAACACATACAATGATTTACAAAGGGGTTTATAAGTAGTTTATCAATTGTTGATTATTATGGGGTATTGTGTGTAGATTGATGAGGATATACATTTTTTTTTTAATCAATTTTAGAATAAGGTTGTAAACGTAACAAAAATGTGGAAAAAGGGAAGGGGTCTGAATACTTTACCGAATGCACTGTATATGTCTAGGATTATGTTGTCTTAATGTCTGTATATGTCTAGGATTATGTTGTCTTAATGTCTGTATATGTCTAGGAACATAATCCTAGACATATACAGACATTAAGACAACATCTTAATGTCTGTATATGTCTAGGATTATGTTGTCTTAATGTCTGTATATGTCTAGGATTATGTTGTCTTAATGTCTGTATATGTCTAGGATTATGTTGTCTTAATGTCAGTATATGTCTAGGATTATGTTGTCTTAATGTCTGTATATGTCTAGGATTATGTTGTCTTAATGTCTGTATATGTCTAGGATTATGTTGTCTTAATGTCTGTATATGTCTAGGATTATGTTGTCTTAATGTCTGTATATGTCTAGGATTATGTTGTCTTAATGTCTGTATAAATCTAGGATTATGTTGTCTTAATGTCAGTATATGTCTAAGATTATGTTGTCTTAATGTCTGTATATGTCTAGGATTATGTTGTCTTAATGTCAGTATATGTCTAGGATTATGTTGTCTTAATGTCAGTATATGTCTAGGATTATGTTGTCTTAATGTCAGTATAAATCTAGGATTATGTTGTCTTAATGTCAGTATATGTCTAAGATTATGTTGTCTTAATGTCTGTATATGTCTAGGATTATGTTGTCTTAATGTCAGTATATGTCTAGGATTATGTTGTCTTAATGTCTGTATATGTCTAGGATTATGTTGTCTTAATGTCAGTATATGTCTAGGATTATGTTGTCTCAATGTCAGTATTGCTTTGTAATTTACGCTGTATGCCTTGTTTGTGATTTAATTCATTTACAAAGTTATTAAATACAGTTGTATTTAGAATTCTCTTCTCATGGAAGCACAGAATCGCCTAGAATGCCAGATGGTGAAGCATGATTCATAATTCCAGAGAATCTGTTTTCACTGCTCCAGAGTCCAATGGCGGTGAGCTTTACACCACTCCAGCCAACGCTTCGCATTGCGTGAGGCTCGGGCCATGGAAGCCTATTTCATGAAGCTCCCGACAAACAGTTTTTGTGCTGACGTTCCTTCCAGAGGCAGTTTGGAACTCGGTAGTGAGTGTTGTAACTGAGGACAGACCATTTTTACACGCTTCAGCACTCGGCGGTCCCGTTCTGTGAGCTTGTGTGGCCTACCACTTCGTGGCTGAGCTGTTGTTGCTCCTAGACGTTTCCACTTCACAATAACAGCATTTACAGTTGACCGCGGCAGCTCTAGCAAGGCAGAAACTTGACGAACTGACTTGTTGGAAGGTGGCCTCCTATGACGGTGCCACGCTTAAAGTCATTGGGCTCTTCAGTAAGGCATTCAATTCCTAACGTTTGTCTATGGAGATTGCATGGCTGTGTGCTCGATTTTATACACCTGTCAGCAATGAACGTGGCTCAAATAGCCGAATCCACTACTTTGAACGGGTGTCCACATACTTTTGTATATTTAGCGTATTTATACTCGTGCAGTATTCGCTACACTTCATTATCATTGATAAAGCTGATAAGTAGCTGGCCTACGTAATTATGCCATACCCTTCCTCTGATACAAGTGTGTTCTTTGTGTAATGGATTATGTGTGGGAGAGATGTGTACTGGCAGGAACATGCAGACAGAAGGATGGCGTGCTGATGGCAAGGCCATACCCCTCACCCCCCAACCCCCATACTCGATGCCATGACCTCTAACCCCCCAGCTCTCATTCCTGACATTCCAGCGGGGCAGATCCCAGACTACATTCCCATAGTATTCCCACTCTATTCTATACAATATCCTCAATGGCCTGCCTCTCCTCTATCGCAAACATTTGGATGCCTAAAGAGATAATGTGATGAGTGAACTGCGTGTGTGTGTGTATATGTGTGCACGCATCTACTGTATGTCTGTGTAGGAACTTGAATCATGTCTGAGGCAACCAGCATCATGTCTGAGGCAACCTGCATCATGTCTGAGGCAATCGGCATCATGTCTGAGGCAACTAGCCCTTCCTATTATCTTGTTTTCTGTTTTCTTGGGCAACAGAGTCAGGCAGATGCTCGGGGTGCTCCTGTGTCAGACAGCCATTAGGGCTAACGAGGCTAACGAGACATTAGGGCTGACGAGGCTAACGAGACAACTGGGCTGACGAGGCTAACGAGACATCACATTCCATGACTGGGATAATAAATACCCATGTTACAGTTTTTCTCGATTGTTTACACACATTTTCTGAAAGCATGCCTCATATTCTCAGAACTCTACACACAAATCAAAAAACACACACACAATGGGCAAAACCCCTCAATTCTCCAGCAAAATGAAACTTTCCATTCAAAACAATGTTATTTCTTATCAAAATGGTATTTTGTTTTCAAATGACACACACAAACCATCATATGAATAGACATTTATAAGAACCATTTGAACACTGATGTGCTCAATGTAAAACACTATGATGAATGGAAAACACTTCTCCATTCATCATAATGACTTAGGCCTTTTTTTGGTTCAGTGTTGCCATTACTACAGACAGTACATACATAAGTGTGTTGTAAAATATTTGAGAATATTGTTTTATACTCAGAACACACAAATACACGGTAACAAATATATTTTATTTTTCCCACAAAAACAATGTACACAGTGTACATCCCATTCCCAACCAACACAAAGATGCACATACAGTGCTCTACATACAAAACAGAAGAATTTAATGTATACAGTTACAGTAAAAAACTATGCTGCATCCTCTCTTCTGTTGTGGTCTGGCCACAGCACCTCATCCACATCACAAGCAATGTTTTCCCTGGACAAGCAGCGGGGGAAATATCGCCTAGCATTGCGATTCCAGCCATGAAAAGCATCAGCTGCTATATCTCCACATGCGTCTTCCATAGCTTGGAGAAGAGGTATACGCGTTTGTGGATTTCGGTCATACACTTTCCATCTCCAGGCAGAAGAAAAATTCCTCAATAGGATTGAGGAATGGAGAATATGGAGGGAGATAAACAACTAAAAAGCGTGGGTGGGCAGTGAACCAGTTACGAACCAGAGCAGCCCTGTGGAAACTTACGTTGTCCCAAATGACAACGTACCTGAGCGGCTCTGGGCCATCTACCTGATCTGGTGGAATGAGTGTGTTGTGTAGGGTGTCCAGGAATGTGATCAGATGGGCGGTGTTGTAGGGGCCAAGGGTAGCATGGTGATGGATGACGCCGTGGTGGGTAATCGCTGCACACATTGTGATGTTCCCTCCGCGCTGGCCAGGGACTTGAACAATGGCACGCTGGCCGATGATATTCCTTCCCTCTTTCGTCTTTTTGTGAGGTTGAATCCAACCTCATCAATGAAGATGAACTGGTGCTCCACTGCAGCCACCTCTAGCTCAAGGACTCTGAAACACACATGACAATATCAGAAATAGACATGGAGTGGTCACTATTGTGAAGCACAATCATTATGATTACAATACTGAAATATGTATAATTTATACAGTGTTGAGAGTATGCATCAATTGTGGGTTTGTATAGGACTCACTTGCACATAGTTATATCGCAATTCTTTGACTCTTTCTGAATTGCGTTCAAATGGCACCCTGTAGACCTGCTTCATCCTGAGATTATTTCTGCAAGACACGGTCCAGTGTTGATAAGCTTACCCTATCAATATTTTGAAATATATCTGTGTATTTGCCGTAATGTTATGGCGTTATTTTCTAGGACCATGTTCATGATTTCAGTTTCCTATTCAGGAGACAGAACACGTTCCCGACCACCTTGTGTTGGTAATCTTTCAGTTCTGCCAAACAAATAGTAAAATACTGTAAATACAAAGTAGGAATACATTTCCTAAATACCTGAAACATACTTTATTTTTACAGTCCTACAGAACAGTCCACAGGCAATACTGTACTACTGTACTCATTGAGTACTGTATTGATATGCAGTACTGCAATTTTCTAGTGAGAGTAGATTTCTTACCTATTCTCATTTCGGAAAGTCCGGATGATGGATGCTACAGTGTACCTGCTCAAATTTGGCTGTACTCTTTGCCCAGCCTCCTCATTGTTAGACCATGGTTGACCACATGATCAACCAAAGTGGCTCAGATCTCATCAGAGATTACGGTCCTTGGCCTTCCTCGTCCCTCGTCCTCCCCGTCCTACTCCTCTTACTCTCACTCCTCTGGCTCTGCCTCTGTTTCCAATGTTGGCATCCATTGCTCCAAAACAGAAGAGCTCACCTGTTGCCCTTTTATGCTAAAGCTCTGATTGCTAATTGTAAAACTGTGTGAGGGTGTTTGCCCATGTGATGAGTCAGTGTGCATATTTGAATGGCAGTGTGTTCATTGTGAAAACAAGAGATTTTCTGCATGAAAATTGTGCCAAATGCAAAGAATTGTGTGTAGTGTTTAGAAAAAAGTGTGTTTTAGAACTGCAATTTGAGTGTAAAGCAGGAATTGTGCTTGTAGTTTAGCAGAATTGGTTCAGGGGGTTTGTGCATGAGTTACATGTTGTGGTCATTGTGTCTCAAGTACCAGTATTTGTGTGTAAACAATTGAGAAAAACTGTAATGCAGCCTCTTCATCACCCTGTTGTGGCTGACTGCTCTCCCCCTAGGCTCATAGTCACAGGAACCCTATTCCCTATATAGTACACCACTGTTGACCAGAGTCCTATTGGTCCTGGTATAATAATTACTATTGACCAGAGTCCTATTGGTCCTGGTAATGAGTACACTACTGTTGACCAGAGTCCTATTGGTCCTGGTAATGAGTACATTACGTTTGACCAGAGCCTCCAGGTAAAGTTGTGCACTACGTAGGGAATAGGGCGCCTTTTGCAACACAGTCATAGACTCATAGGTCAGAGGCCAATAACAGCTCAGTACCCCCTGAGTGAAAGGCGTGAAGTGATGCATTATGGGAGTTATGGGTGTCCACATTAAGGGAGAGCTTTAGGCGCCCACTTCGTGTTTTGGCTTCTTTGATTAGAGAAGGTGTGTGTGTGGGTGTGTGTTGGTATGTGTGGGTGGGTGGGTGTTGGTATGTGTTTTTGTGGTTGTGTGTTTGGGTGTGTGTTTGGGTGTGTGTGTGGGTGTGTGTGTGTGGGTGGGTGTGTGTTGGTATGTGTGTTTGTGGTTGTGTGTGTGTGTGTGTGTGTGTGTGTGTGTGTGTGTTGGTATGTGTGTTTGTGGTTGTGTGTTTGGGTGGGTGTGTGGGTGGGTGTGTGTTGGTATGTGTGTTTGTGGTTGTGTGTTTGGGTGTGTGTGCATGTGGGTGTGTGTGTGGGTGGGTGTGTGTGTGTTGGTGTGTGTGTGTTGGTGTGTGTGTGGATGAGTGTGTGTTGGTGTGTACTGCTCTCTCTGTAGTGCAGGAAGATTAACAGCTGGAACAAACTGCTTGGTGCATTAGCCTGGCTGCCCTAGTTACTGTCACGTTTCCCTTCACTGACAAAAAAACTACGTTGTTTTTGGTGAAAAGGTGTAGAAAATGTCTGTAGAGATCATTTGGGTTTTCAAGAAAAAAATTTGTCCATTAAAATTTTTGTCCATTAAAATAACATAAAATTGATCCGAAATACAGTGTAGACATTGTTAATGTTGTAAATGACTATTGTAGCTGGAAACGGCAGATGTTTTATGGAAAATCTACATAGGCGTACAGAGGCCCATTATCAGAAACCATCACTCCTGTGTTCTAATGGCATGTTGTGTTAGCTAATCCAAGTTTAGCATTTTAAAAGGCTAACTGATTATTAAAAAACCCTTTTGCAATTATGTTAGCACAGCTGAAAACTGTTGTCCTGATTAAAGAAGCAATAAACCTGGCCTTCTTTAGACTAGCTGAGTATCTGGAGCATCAGCATTTGTGGGTTCAATTACAGGCTCAAAATGGCCAGAAACAAAGGCCTTTCTTCTGAAACTCGTCAGTCTATTCTTGCTCTGAGAAATGAAGGCTATTCCATGTGAGAAAAGTTATGTTAGTCGTATGTACGGGATACAAATGGTATACCGTCCAGGTCGCATGGCATGAATTCATTACTGAGGAAAAAGGATAAACAGACACAACAAAACATAATTGACGGTGGAACAAACGACAGCGGGACATATGCTCCATTATTTTAGGCAAGTGATTACAAAGATATCATAACTGAACTACGACCAATGCTGGCCTGGCTGGTTGTTCTGGCCTGGCTGGAACAGAGTTCTGCTCAATGTTTCAGCTCAGATGGTGTGTGTGTGAGAGACAGAGAGAGAGTCAGAGAGAGAGAGAGAGAAAGAGACAGAGAGAGACAGACAGACAGACAGAGAGAGAGCTCATGTTCAGCTCAGCAGTGAACTGATTAAAGAGAACAACAGCTGTACTATGGGGTGGTGTTCTTGTTGTTCTGTTCTGTTTCCTTCCTCCTGCCTGCCGCCCACCTCGATGTTTAGAGCTGTTTGGCCCAGGAGAGGTGTTCTGGGCTGGGCTGGGCTGGCTTCCAGGAAACCAGCCCTGCTATGGGTCGTAGGTGGATGAGAATTTTAAGGTTATGTTTGAGGGAAAACATCTACTTCTATGAGTTGGTGGCAATGTTTTCTTCTCTGTTGAAAAGCATCAGAAAGGATATTGATGGATCACCCCAAACCCTGCTGTTTGGCTGTGGGGAGACTTCCACCTTTCCATAACGGAGGTGGCCTGGCCTGTATTCTAAAAGTGTCTCAGAGTAGAATGGGATGGTGATGAAGGGTCCAGAGGGTATCGTCAACTCTCTATTTAACCTGTATGTCATCGACTCTTAACAGGGTATCATTACACAACTTACATTGTACGTTAAATAGTCTCACGTGGCCATCCTTCCTAATTAGTTTGTGACAAACCTAGGCTTCTGAGTCGATACTGTAAATAACCTTTATATTTAACCCATATCAAGTGGACAACCTGGTGACATTCATCAACCCTAACCAGATATCATGAGTATAAAAAGAGGAATCAAGACAGAATCACTCATAACCAGAATACGTTTCCTGTGTGGTTCTCTCTGTTGAACTACTGGGGTCACTGGGGGGTGACATGCAACTTCCTATTGCCAGCGATGTTATGTAAATACTCTCGTTGCGATGCAGAGATATTACTGTGTTTAGAAGATCGACCCCGCTGAACGCAGCCTGCCTGGAATTCATAAGAAGAAGCTCATATTGTTAACTGGCTTTGAAGCTGATGCTTAAGAGGGGGAAAAATAAAGTTGAAACATTTTGCTGATAGCAAAGCTAGCGGGGATCAAACGTAGAGATATCTAGTGCAATAATGCTAATTTCTGATTACTAGTTGCTAGCCTAACTGAAAGGACCCTTTTCAAACTATTTATTTCGCCAACAGTATATGATACAGCCAAATAAATATATGATTTTCAACATTACAGTGAAGAGTGAATGCATTGAGTGACCTTGATGATGTTACTGTACTGCTGGATGTAACATTAAGGAGCAGTGACTCAGGACAGTCCTGTAGTTCTGTAGTTCCATTACTGGTTCCCTGAGTGTCTGTAATGACCACATGCATTACCCTCCTATCTCTCTCTCTCTCTCTCTCTCTCTCTCTCTCTCTCTCTCTCTCTCTCTCTCTCTCTCTCTCTCTCTCTCTCTCTTTCTCTCTCTGCCTCTTCTTCCACGGTATCTGCAGTCACAGGACGAACTGTGCTGTACACAGAAGTGTAACATGGGGAACAGTGAACTACTACTTGTAGATCTACTACTGCAGCAGCAGCAGTAGATTATTGCTCAGCAGTGTGAGAACTATAATCAAGTGTGGAGCTGCAGTGGCTATAGGACGGAATGTGGAATTAATTAGCTTGCTACTAATAGTGTCCTTCTATTAAAAACACTTCATGTACCAACACCTTGGCGTCACAACCTGTTTTTCATCATGCTTAGTTCTCTGCAGTGAGTCAGATGCCACAACTAATTTACTCAAAGCTAAACGAGTTAAAATTACAGGTGGTTGATTTTGTTGTCCTTTATTTCGTTGTTGCATTCTATTTCCCCAGGACTGTTTCCCCAGTCTTTATTATATCATGACTACACTCCAGGGATCCTGCAGAGACGCATGCAGGGATTTTAATGTTTATTAGGATCTCTGTTAGCCCACAATGGGCTAGTCTTCCAAGGAACTTGTGTTTTCTATTCATCTATTCCCTTTACTTCTCCTGTTAATAAAACGATAGTGTGACACTAAGATTAGAATCAATTAGTCCGCTCATTAGCTCCCAACTCCACTAATGTCATTTTCCTTCTCTCACGTAAATTATCTTGAGTCACTTGCACCTTATCTAGAAATAAAGTCACTGATTGCTTATTTTAAATGGATCTCATCCTCTCATTTCAATTAGAAATGTTCTCATCATCGTAGATGAGATCAGTGATCTGTCTGTTTATCAATAGTAATGAGTTAATCAGAATGGTTTAGACAGTCATAACATTACCAGACAGATTATAAATGAATTGGTAGGTGGGGATGTGTACCAACCAAATGTATTCAGATCATTTATTTAACTGGGACAGAATAATCAACAATTAATACTGAGGTGCATTCAGTGCCAAATTTAGTCAGACAGACATTTTTCTTTTGTAATCTTTGAAGATTTCTTATCATTTGAAACATGTTATTTGTGGTGGTTGTTGAGAGACGTTTGTGGTATTTCACTATGCGGGCTGCATGCTAGCCCGGAAGGGGATATGAATACTGCTCTGACTGGAGTACTGTGGGCAGCTGTACTGCGGCCTAGATTAATGAAACCTCTATGGACTCTCTGAAAGTCAGGCTGTTGCTAGTGTACTGAATTCTCTATGGACTCCCTGTAAATCAGGCTGTTGCTAGGGTACTGAAGCCTCTATGGACTGTAAATCAGGCTGTTGCTAGGGTACTGAAGCCTCTATGGACTCTCTGTAAATCAGGCTGTTGCTAGGGTACAGAAGCCTCTATGGACTGTAAATCAGGCTGCTGCTTGGGTACTGAATTCTCTATGGACTACCTGTAAATCAGGCTGTTGCTAGGGTACTGAAACCTCTATGGACTCTCTGTAAATCAGGCTGTTGCTAGGGTACTGAATTCTCTATGGACTACCTGTAAATCAGGCTGTTGCTAGGGTACTGAAACCTCTATGGACTCTCTGTAAATCAGGCTGTTGCTAGGGTACTGAATTCTCTATGGACTACCTGTAAATCAGGCTGTTGCTAGGGTACTGAAGCCTCTATGGACTCTCTGTAAATCAGGCTGTTGCTAGGGTACTGAAACCTCTATGGACTCTGTAAATCAGGCTGTTGCTAGGGTACTGAAGCCTCTATGGACTCCCTGTAAATCAGGCTGTTGCCAGAGCTTCATGACATGATCCATATCAGGGACTCCATCACCTCCTTAATTATCTTCCCTATATCTGTCACTCCCCTTGGTTCTTTCCTCAGGTGTTATTGACTCTGTTCCCTGTCAGTGCGTTGTTCGTGTTTCTTGTTTTATGTTCTGTTTATTTATTTAAACACTCACTCCCTATACTTGCTCCCCGACCCTATACTTGCTTCCCAACTCTCAGCGCATGCGTTACACAAAGGATTTTAAAATATTTCAAATGGTATTTGAACCCAGGTCTGTAGGCTATTATGTTTTCATACTGTAACTCTTATTAAACCAGAGAGCAGCACACCAGGACGAGAATACAGAACAAGCAGAATGCCTTCTGCTAACTCATATATTATTACTGAGCGGTCATTTGTATGCTTAGGGGGGTACAGCCTTATGCGCTTACAGTAACTTTCTCTGGCGCATATGCATATATTTGGAGATATGAGCAAAGCTGTTCAATAGATCCAGCCATTCTAGGCTGGTTTCATTAGAAGTACTGTATGATTAACTCATACACTCACATTGTACTGTAGCATAGAAACTGAGTGTTTGCAATTGGAAATCTATGAGTTAGTCCTCAACAATAGAATGCATGGTGCTTATTTCATTGATATCAGTCAGTCAATTCAGTCATTCATTCAGTCACTCAAAAATACTCTTCAATAAACAAATATATCAGGGAATCTGTTATCTTCAGGGGTAGTCCAATATCATTTAGCCACTCATTGCCGCTCAGACTCAAATTATAGAAGAAATGCCATACAAAATAGTCCTCTATTATTATCTAATACCCAATTTATACTCCTCTATTCTTATCTTCTACCCAATTTATACTCCTCTATTCTTATCTTCTACCCAATTTATACTCCTCTATTATTATTATCTACCCAATTTATACTCTTCTATTCTTATCTTATCCCCAATTTATACTCCTCTATTCTTATCTTATCCCCAATTTATACTCCTCTATTCTTATCTTATCCCCAATTTATACTCCTCTATTCTTATCTTATCCCCAATTTATACTCCTCTATTCTTATCTTATCCCCAATTTATACTCCTCTATTCTTATCTTATCCCCAATTTATACTCCTCTATTCTTATCTTATCCCCAATTTATACTCCTCTATTCTTATCTTATCCCCAATTTATACTCCTCTATTCTTATCTTATCCCCAATTTATACTCTTCTATTACTATCTTCTACCCAATTTATACTCCTCTATTATTATTATCTACCCAATTTATACTCTTCTATTCTTATCTTATCCCCAATTTATACTCTTCTATTCTTATCTTATCCCCAATTTATACTCCTCTATTCTTATCTTATCCCCAATTTATACTCCTCTATTCTTATCTTATCCCCAATTTATACTCCTCTATTCTTATCTTATCCCCAATTTATACTCCTCTATTACTATCTTCTACCCAATTTATACTCCTCTATTCTTATCTTATCCCCAATTTATACTCCTCTATTCTTATCTTATACCCAATTTATACTCCTCTATTCTTATCTTATCCCCAATTTATAGTCCTCTATTCTTATCTTATCCTCATTTATACTGCTCTATTCTTATCTTCTACCCAATTTATACTCCTCTATTCTTATCTTATCCCCAATTTATCCTCCTCTATTCTTATCTTATCCCCAATTTATACTCCTCTATTCTTATCTTATCCCCAATTTATACTCCTCTATTCTTATCTTCTACCCAATTTATACTCCTCTATTCTTATTTTATTAGAAGTACTGTATAAATAACTCATACACTCACATTGTACTGTAGCATAGAAACTCTTTGTGGGGTGAATCCTAACTTCGACTTAAGTCGAATTTTCACATATTCAAACATTTGACTTCAGTGGAAGTTAGGAGAAGCCCTTCTATGACGGACTCATCTGTGGCATACTACTTGTAATCATAGGCATTCTCAGCAGTTTCCATTCTTAACGCATCGTCAGTCCCATTAGCAGTCAACCAAATGCACAGCAGCATCTAAGAAGGAGTCGTCCAATGTTCCCTTGTCAGTGTCATGGCAACAGTTCCGATAGTAAGGAGGACCTTGGTTTCCATTACCTATTAGTAGTCAACCAGACACAGCAGTGTCTAAGAAGGAGTCGTCCAATGTTCCCTTGTCAGTGTCATGGCAACAGTTCCGATAGTGAGGAGGACCTTGGTTTCCATTGCCTATTAGAAGTCAACCAGACACAGCAGCATCTTGTCAGTGACAAACACGGCAAGCTTTAACTTGAAGTTGCGAAAGTGAGGAGGTTAAGGAGGACTAAAGAGTGACTGAACTATCAGTATGCACGAAGAAGATAGCCACCCCATGCTGTGCTCATATTTAGTCGCATTGATCTTAACATCCGTGTGTAGGGGCCAGATGCTGTTGGAAGACACAGCACAGAAGGATTCCTCTGCCTCTGTCTCAGAAACCAGATAGTGGGATGGCGGTGAATTATAGCTAGGAGTTTTGCTCAGATTGTCTCTTTTACCAGTTGTTGAAGGTGGACCACATGAGAGTAAAGCACAGGACGGAGACTGCCTCTCAGTCTCGTATCCCAGGTAGGGGAGGCAGTGAATTACAGTCTTTGTAACTCTTTCGCATTTTTCTCCAACACAGGGATCGCCTTCAATGTCAAAAATCAAAGCTACCTGCATTTCTTTGGAAAGATTCTTCCTCTTTACTTCTGAGAAAACATTGACCTTCGATGAATATTTAGACAGGAATTGCCAGGGTATTTGCATGTCTTACTAGCGTAAATTTCCATACAGAATTCATGGTAAAGCATCCAAATAGAACAATTCTGCAGAAATTCAGTAGCCCATAACAATTTGACCAGATCCCTGAAGCAAGCTAGTTGCGAAAGGTACCTCACAGTGTTCAGCAGCGGCGAAAGTATTGGACTGCCTGAGATGGACCTTTTATATGGGAATATAAGTGGTGGACTTGGGGAGGAATCGAATGAAACAGTCCAGATATATGTAATGGAAAAGTTGAGGTTAATAACGTTTATGAACTGCAGCAATCTGGTTCTTGATACGGTATTACCGTTTTACCTGCCCATGCCAAAATAATGATAGCATTCCCCAAAACTGTTTCCTTACAGTTCCTGCGTTTACGAGATTACTGAGTAATTGGACTGGGCTTTCTGTAGGACTGACGGAATTGGAGGGGTTTGAGAAACGCAGTGTTTCAATGGTAGCATAACTCTAAATAATAAGATTCAGTTTTGAATAAAAACTTTTGTCTTGTGTTTGGAATGAGTTTCTACAGAAAATGTTCACGTTTTGTTTTTTTGCTTACTGAAATACATTATCCTTCATGATGTATGTTCCAATGCAGCTCTTTAAATACTTTTACATGAATTAGAATGTCATATGACTTCAGACTGCAGTGGGAGACCTGGCCTGCAGTGTTGGCTGGGCCAGTGGTGCAAGGGGGGCCTTGCCTGCAGTGTTGGCTGGGTCAGTGGTGCAGTGGGGGGCCTGGCCTGCAGGCTTGGCTGGGTCAGTGATGCAGTGGGGTCTTCAAGCCAGATATAGTCAGAACAACCTTTCTCTCCTCCCAACTGCTGAACACCTTAAAAAAACACACATAGTATTCATAGTATTCAAGTAGAATGGAAAGGTTTATGTAAGTTTACTTTCCTTCACTCTAGATGTAACAGTCGAAGCCTACTTTCTGTTAAGTCCAGGTGTAGCCTACTTTCTGTTGAGTCCAGGTGTAGCCTACTTTCTGTTAAGACCAGGTGTAGCCTACTTTCTGTTAAGTCCAGGTGTAGCCTACTTTCTGTTGAGTCCAGGTGTAGCCTACTTTCTGTTGAGTCCAGGTGTAGCCTACTTTCTGTTGAGTCCAGGTGTAGCCTACTTTCTGTTAAGACCAGGTGTAGCCTACTTTCTGTTGAGTCCAGGTGTAGCCTACTTTCTGTTAAGTCCAGGTGTAGCCTACTTTCTGTTGAGTCCAGGTGTAGCCTACTTTCTGTTAAGTCCAGGTGTAGCCTACTTTCTGTTGAGTCCAGGTGTAGCCTACTTTCTGTTAAGACCAGGTGTAGCCTACTTTCTGTTGAGTCCAGGTGTAGCCTACTTTCTGTTAAGTCCAGTTGTAGCCTACTTTCTGTTGAGTCCAGGTGTAGCCTACTTTCTGTACAGAAGTCAAGTCCATGGCCCAGATTCACAGCTCAAATATCTTCTTACGAATCTTCTGAAGATGTTTGTTGCTAGGCAACCAATTTAGCTAGCTATCTATCATGTTAGCATATTTCCTAATGAGATTACTGTTCTACAACGTATTCGTGGGTTTAAAATAATATATTCTGAAACTTTCAGATGAAGTTTGTGAGTGAATTGAACATGTTCAATTGCTTCGTGAGCTTTTTCTCTCACCGCCCTGAGTTAATTAATTTCCAAAAACGTTCTTTTCAAGAATCAAATTTCTTCTTAACTTTTTGCTTAGGAGAAACATACGAAATTGCATAAGAACATTTCAATTTTTTGTTGTTGTTGAGGAATAGCAACTTTGCTTAACTTACTTCTTAAGTCTAAGGTAGGAAAAAATGGCAGTTAAGAAGACATTTCTTCTTAAGAAGGTTTTGTGAATCTGGGCCCAGGAAAGTAGGACAGAAGCACAGTAATGATTAGACAGTGAACAAACGTTGGTCCAGGTTAATGCACTCTTTATGGGCCTGTTCAGCGATAGCTCAGCGGTGGCTGGGGCCTAATTGAGTCCATCAGGGAAGTGGGTCTAACTAAATCCACTGGGGCAGTGGGCCTAATTAACCCCACTGAGGCAGTTGGTCTAACTGACTCCACCAGGACAGTGGGCCTAATTGACTCCACCAGGACAGTGGACCTAATTGACTCCACCAGGATAGTGGACCTAATTGACTCCACTGGGGCAGTTGGCCTAATTGACTCCACCGGGGCTGTGGGCCTAATTGACTCCACCAGGACAGTGGGCCTAATTGACTCCACTGGGGCTGTGGGCCTAACTGACTCCACCAGGACATTGGGCCTAATTGACTCCACCAGAACAGTGGGCCTAATTGACTCCACTGGGGCTGTGGGCCTAATTGACTCCACCGGGGCTCTGGGCCTAATTGACTCCACCAGGACAGTGGGCCTAACTGACTCCACCAGGACAGTGGGCCTAACTGACTCCACCAGGACAGTGGGCCTAACTGACTCCACCAGGACAGTGGGCCTAATTGACTCCACCGGGACAGTGGGCCTAACTGACTCCACCGGGACAGTGGGCCTAACTGACTCCACCAGGACAGTGGGCCTAACTGACTCCACCGGGACAGTGGGCCTAACTGACTCCACCGGGACAGTGGGCCTAACTGACTCCACCGGGACAGTGGGCCTAACTGACTCCAGCAGGACAGTGGGCCTAATTGACTCCACCAGGACAGTGGGCCTAACTGACTCCACCGGGACAGTGGGCCTAACTGACTCCACCAGGACAGTGGGCCTAATTGACTCCACCAGGACAGTGGGCCTAACTGACTCCACCAGGACAGTGGGCCTAATTGACTCCACCGGGACAGTGGGCCTAACTGACTCCACCGGGACCGTGGGCCTAACTGACTCCACAAGGACAGTGGGCCTAATTGACTCCACCAGGACAGTGGGCCTAACTGACTCCACAAGGACAGTGGGCCTAATTGACTCCACCAGGACAGTGGGCCTAACTGACTCCACCAGGACAGTGGGCCATCATGGCGAAATAATTACAATTTTAGACTAGTTGAGTATCTGGAGCATCAGCATTTGTGGGTTTGATTCCAGGCTCAAAATGGCCCAAAACAACTTTCTTCTGAAACTTGTCAGTCTATTCTTGTTCTGAGAAATGAAGGCTATTCCATGCGAGAAATTGCCAAGAAACTGAAGATTTCGTACAACGCTGTGTACTACTCCCTTCACAGAACAGTGCAAACTGGCTCTAACCAGAATAGAAAGAAGAGTAGGAGGCCCCGATGCACAGGTTACAGATCATGTAGCTAAGCCTAACACCCCTACACTTAGCAAGTGCAACAATATTAGCAGGTTAGTTATTGGTTTCGTAACACTGGCCTTGTTGGTCAGTGTGCCGCTAGCCGGACTGTCGTAGTACGCCTGCATAATGAGACTAAGAATACAACCTAGGCTGCAGGGGGCAGAGAGGAGCAACGTCATACTGAGATCTGAACTGTAGCTGGCCCCTAGCAACAGCCCCTAGCAACAGCCCCCAGCAACAGCCCCCAGCAACACGTCTGAGATGGAGGAGCGGGAAGTGTTATAACTGTAATATTACTGTACTGTTATTGTGTCATTATTTACTCTATTATTACTGTATTATTTCTGTGTTATAACTGTATTTGTTACTGCATTATTAGTGTTATAACTGTACTATTACTGTGTCTTTACTGTATTATTACTGTGTTATAACTGTATTATTACTGAGTTATAACTGTATTTGTTACTGTATTATTAGTGTTGTAACTGCTATATGACTGTGTCTTTACTGTATTATTACTGCGTTATAACTGTATTATTAATGAGTTATTACCGTATCTTTACTGTATTATTACTGTGTTATAACTGTATTATTGCTGTATTGTTACTGTGTTATAAATGTGCTATTACTGTCTTTACTGTATTATTACTATTTTATATCTGTGCTTTTACTGTATTATATATGTATTACTATTGTATTATTACTGTGTTATAAATGTGCTTTTACTGTGTCTTTACTGTATTATTACTTTGTCCTTGCTATATTATTACTGTTATAAATGTGTTATTACTGTATTATAACGGTATTATAACTGTGATATTACTGTATTATAACTGTGAAATTACTGTATTATAACGGTATTATAACTGTGATATTACTGTATTATAACGGTATTATAACTGTGATATTACTGTATTATAACTGTGCTATTACTGTATTATAACTCTATTATAACTGTGATATTACTTTGTCTTTGCTGTATTATTACTGTGTTATATTACTATATTACTGTGTTATATTACCATATTACTGTGTTATATTACTATATTACTGTGTTATATTACCATATTACTGTGTTATATTACTATATTACTGTGTTATATTACCATATTACTGTGTTATATTACTATATTACTGTGTTATATTACTATATTACTGCCCGCACCCGCCCACCCGTCTAGCATCACTACTCTGGACGGTTCTGACTTAGAATATGTGGACAACTACAAATACCCAGGTGTCTGGTTAGACTGTAAACTGTCCTTCCAGACTCACATTAAGCATCTCCAATCCAAAATTAAATCTAGAATTGGCTTCCTATTTTGCAACAAAGCATCCTTCACTCATGCTGCCAAACATACCCTCGTAAAACGGACTATCCTACCGATCCTTGACTTCGGCGATGTCATTTACAAAAAAGCCTCCAACACCCTACTCAACAAATTGGATGTTGTCTTTCACAGTGCCATCTGTTTTGTCACCAAAGCCCCATATACTACCCACCACTGTGACCTGTATGCTCTCGTTGGCTGGCCCTCGCTTCATATTCGTCGCCAAACCCACTGGCTCCAGGTCATCTATAAGTCTTTGCTAGGTAAAGCCTCAGCTCACTGGTTACCATAGCAGCACCAACTTTAAGCATCAGCTGTCAGAGCAGCTTACCGATCATTGCACCTGTACACAGCCCATCTGTAAATAGCCCACCCAACTACCTCATCCCCACATTGTTATTTTCTTTTTGCTCTTTTGCACCCCAATATCTCTACATTCATCTTCTGCACATCTACCACTCCAGTGTTTAATTACTAAATTGTAATTATTTCGCCACTATGGCCTATTTATTTCCTTACCTCTCAAATCGTACTACATTTGTACACACTGTACATAGATTTTTCTATTGTGTTATTGACTGTACGTTTGTTTATCCCATGTGTTGTTTGTGTCTCACTGCATTGCTTTATCTTGGCCAGGTCGCAGTTGTAAATGAGAACTTGTTCCCAACTGGCCTACCTGGTTAAATAAAGGTGAAATAAAAATAAAAATAAATTATAAATGTGCTATTACTGTGACTTTACTGTATTATTAATGTGTTATAACTTTGCTATTAGTGTGTCTTTACTGTATTATAACTTTGTTATAACTGTGTTACAAATGTGCTATTACTGTCTTTACTGTATTAAAACTTTGTTATAACTCTGTTACAAATGTACTATTACTGTGCTATTACTGTCTTTACTGTATTATAACTTTTTTATAACTGTGTTATAAATGTGCTATCACTGTGCTATTACTGTCTTTACTGTATTATAACTTTGTTATAACTGTGTTATAAATGTGATATTACTGTGCTATTACTGTCTTTAATGTATTATAACTTTGTTATAACTGTGTTATAAATGTGATATTACTGTGCTATTACTGTCTTTAATGTATTATAACGTTGTTATAACTGTGTTATAAATTTGCTATTACTGTGTTTTTACTGTATTATTACTATGTTATAACTTGCGTTCTTACTGTGTCTACTGTATTATTACTGTTTTATAACTGTGCTATTACTGTGTATTTACTGTATTAGTCAGGCATTGCTACTGTGCTTAGCCCATCTGAGATTTATTCATTTTAAGTTATTTAACCAGAATAGTCAGCTTAGTAAAAATTACCACTGTATTCCAGGGAGTCCTGGGGCTGGGCTGGATTTGTCTGCTGTGTATATTGATGCATAGGGCCAATATACTGTGGTATGCTGTTGCAGCAAACAGCATAGAAGTGGCCAGGGTGTCATTATGGAAAGTGTGTCTGAGAGGTGTAGGGGGAATAACAACAGCAGTGATGTGTGGTTTTAGAGTAGCATAGGGCCTACACTACGGTACAGTCCCAGAGCAGAACGCACACACACACTTACGTCTCTGAGCAGCACCAATACCTCAGCAGCCAGTCACTAGGGTGTGTGTGTGTTAAGCCACAGCTTTTTATAGGTTGAAGTCATCCTCTGGGTTTCGTTGTTGTGCTCTGTTAGCCGTATATAATCTCACATACAGGCAGAGCTTGTTGTGATGGAAAAAGGTGGTAACTAAAGACTAAGGACCAGGGAGGGAACGGTTTATACATGTAACTGTTTGATGCCATGTTATTCCACGTTTTTCCTAAGTGCCAGGGGGTTGCAGAGAGAGAGAGAGAGAGAACGTCTGTAAATGAAAGACTCCTGTTATTTGAGAAGTGGTCGGTTGGTTTGTGTTTCCGCCTGTTTCTCTCTAGATCAGGGGCTGAGTCCTACATGGCACCCTATTCCTCTATATTAGGACACTACTTTTGATGGGCTGTGAATAGGGTGCCATTTTGGGACGAAGCTGTTGATGCATGGCAGATCCTGTTGAATGACCTCATCAAACACGACATTCTCCCTCCTTCATTACCGGAGCAAGCCCATGCCATCTTTACGAGTCCCATTAATGCTGTTCATATGAGCCTTCAGGTAAAGAGGTAGAAACCGTTTCCTGGATGTCACAGTCATGCCTCATTAAAGGAAAGTGGTGTATTACGTACACACACACAAGCACACACACACACACACACACACACACACACACACACACAGGAAACTCTCAGCTTTCAGATCTTGTAAATGTTTATAGGGCTTTAACACAGACGCATGCCACCGATACATTAAAACATTTAAACATCCAAGATAGAGGTCGCTCTAATGGTGGGCACTCCAGACGGTATTATTTGCATCCTTTAATAGAGTTAATAGAGTTTAATAGAGTTAATAGAGTTTAATAGAGTTAATAAAGTTTAATAGAGTTAATAGAGTTTAATAGAGTTAATAGAGTTTAATATAGTTAATAGAGTTAATAGAGTTTAATAGAGTTTAATAGAGTTAATAGAGTTTAATAGAGTTAAATAGAGTTTAATAGAGTTAATAGAGTTTAATAGAGTTAATAGAGTTTAATATAGTTAATAGAGTTAATAGAGTTTAATAGAGTTTAATAGAGTTAATAGAGTTTAATAGAGTGAAATAGAGTTTAATATAGTTAATAGAGTTTAATAGAGTGAAATAGAGTTTAATATAGTTAATAGAGTTTAATAGAGTGAAATAGAGTTTAATAGAGTTTAATAGAGTGAAATAGAGTTTGATATAGTTAATAGAGTTTAATAGAGTGAAATAGAGTTTAATATAGTTAATAGTGTTTAATAGAGTGAAATAGAGTTTAATAGAGTTTAATAGAGTTTGATAGAGTTAATAGAGTTTAATAGAGTTAATAGAGTTTAATAGAGTTTAATAGAGTGAAATATAATTTAATAGAGTTAATAGAGTTTAATAGAGTGAAATAGAGTTTAATAGAGTTAATAGAGTTTAATACAGTGAAATAGAGTTTGATATAGTTAATAGAGTTTAATAGAGTTAATAGAGTTTAATAGAGTTAATAAAGTTTAATAGAGTTAATAGAGTTTAATAGAGTTAATAGAGTTTAATATAGTTAATAGAGTTAATAGTTTAATAGAGTGAAATATAATTTAATATAGTTAATAGAGTTTAATAGAGTTTAATAGAGTTTGATAGAGTTAATAGAGTTTAATAGAGTTAATAGAGTTTAATAGAGTTTAATAGAGTGAAATATAATTTAATATAGTTAATAGAGTTTAATAGAGTGAAATAGAGTTTAATAGAGTTTAATAGAGTGTAATAGAGTTAATAGAGTTTAATAGAGTTAATAGAGTTAATAGAGTTTAATAGAGTTTGATAGAGTTAATAGAGTTTAATAGAGTTAATAGAGTTTAATAGAGTTTAATAGAGTGAAATATAATTTAATAGAGTTAATAGAGTTTAATAGAGTGAAATATAATTTAATAGAGTTAATAGAGTTTAATAGAGTGAAATAGAGTTTGATATAGTTAATAGAGTTTAATAGAGTGAAAAAGAGTTTAATATAGTTAATAGAGTTTAATAGAGTGAAATAGAGTTTAATAGAGTTAATAGAGTTTAATAGAGTGAAATAGAGTTTAATAGAGTTTAATAGAGTGAAATAGAGTTTGATATAGTTAATAGAGTTTAATAGAGTTAATAGAGTTTATAGAGTGTAATAGAGTTTAATAGAGTTAATAGAGTTAATAGAGTGTAATAGAGTTAATAGAGTTTAATAGAGTTATTAGAGTTTAATAGAGTTAATAGAGTGAATATAGTTTAATAGAGTTTAATAGAGTTAACAGAGTGAAATAGAGTTAATAGAGTGAAATGTATTTATCTACCATTAGAATGCATTGATTTGATGTCTTACCAACATAAATTATCTTAGTGTACTGGCAGATCATTTTGCTTTCTTGTACCTCCCGAAAGGCTTGAAACAAGTCAGAATATCTTAAAACAAGACATGTTATCTTGATGCATTTTCTGGGTAAACTAAATCATCTCAAAACAAGTAAATAACATCTTTAACATAATTGTCTCAATACGATACCAAAAATCTAGGTAACATTTACATTTGTTGCAGTGCATCCCTCCATCCATCCCAGCTATCTAAATTGATAATGTCTCATGTGTTAGACAGCGATATGGGGAAGCTAATTATATCCATCATGCATTAAGTTGGGTAATCTAATATGCTGGGCATTCTATTAATGTGTGGGCTCTTTTCAAAGGAGTGACCCAGCAAACCAGGAACATTCCCAAAACATTCCCATTAAGTTCTCTTTGGGGTTTTTATCTAACATTAGGATGATAACATCCGAAAAACATTGGAAGAACTTGTGTTCTTGTGTTCCTGCGCCGACAGAGATGGCCGCCTCGCTTCTCGTTCTTAGGAAATTATGCAGTATTTAGTTTTTTTATGTATTATTTCTTACACTGTTACCCCAGGAAATCTAAAATTTTATAACATACAGCCGGGAGGAACTACTGGATATAAGAGCAACGTCAACTTACCAACATTACCACCAGGAATACGACTTTCCCGAAGCGGATCCTCTGTTTGGTCCACCACCCAGGACAATGGATCGGATCCCAGCAGGCAACCCAAAAGCGGTCTGCTGGTCAGGCTCCGCAGACGGGCACATCGCACACCGCTCCAGAGTATACTACTCGCCAATGTCCAGTCTCTGGACAACAAGGTAGACGAAATCGGAGCAAGGGTTGCCTTCCAGAGAGACATCAGAGATTGTAACATTCTCTGTTTCGAGGAAACATGGCTCACTCGGGATACTTTGTCAGAGTCGGTACAGCCACCTGGTTTCTTCATGCATCGCGCAGACAGAAACAAACATATCCCTGGTAAGAAGAAGGGCGGGGATGTATGCCTTATGATAAACGAGTCGTGGTGTGATCATAACAACATAAAGGAACTCAAGTCCTTTTGTTCACCTGACATAGAATTCCTTACGATCAAATGCCGACCGCATTATCTACCAAGAGAATTTTCTTCGATTATAATCACAGCCATATATATCCCTCCCCAATCAGACACAAAATTCTGGATCATTGTTACTCTAACTTCAGCGACGCATACAAAGCCCGCCCCGCCCTCCTTTCGGCAAATCTGACCACGACTCCATTTTGTTGCTCCCTGCCTATAGACAAAATCTAGAACAGGAAACGCCCGTGCTCAGGTCTGTTCAACGCTGGTCCGACCAATCCGATTCCACACTTCAAGATTGCTTCGAACACATGGACTGGGATATGCTCCGGATAGCGTTGGACAATAACATTGATGTATACGCTGATTCGGTGAGCGAGTTTATTATCAAGTGCATCGGTGATGTTGTACCCACAGCTACTATTAAAACCTTCCCCAAACAGAAACCGCGGATTGATGGCAGCATTCGGGCAAAACGGAAAGCGCGAACCACTGCTTTTAGTCAGGGCAAGGCAACCGGAAACATGACTGAATACAAACACTGTAGCTATTCCTTCCGCAAGGCAATCAAACTAGCTAAGCGTCAGTATAGAGACAAAGTAGAATCGCAATTCAACGGCTCAGACACGAGAGGTATGTGCGGGGTCTACAGTCAATCACGAACTACAAAAAAAGAAAACCAGCCCTGTCCCAGCCCTGTCCTTCTCCCAGACAAACTAAACAACTTCTTTGCTCGCTTTGAGGACAATACAGTGCCACCGACACGGCCTGCTACCAAAACCTGCGGGCTCTCCTTCACCGCAGCCAACGTGAGTAAAACATTTAAACGTGTTAACCCTCGCAAGGCTCCCAGACGGCATCCATGGCCCGCGTCCTCTGAGCATGCACAGACCAGCTGGCTGGTGTGTTTACGGACATATTCAATCAATCCTTATCCCAGTCTGCTTTTCCCACATGCTTCAAGAGGATTACCATTGTTCCTGTTCCCAAGAAAGCTAAGGTAACTGAGCTAAACGACTATCGCCCCGTAGCACTCACCTCCGTAATCATGAAGTGCTTTGAGAGACTAGTCAAGGATCATATCACCTCCACCCTACCGGACACCCTAGACCCACTCCAATTTGCTTACCGCCCCAACAGGTCCACAGACAATGCAATCGCAATCACACTGCACACTGGACAAGAGGAAAACCTATGTAAGAATGCTGTTCATCGACTACAGCTCAGCATTTAACACCCTCCAAACTTGTCATTAAGCTCGAGACCCGAGGTCTCGACCCCGCCCTGTACAACTGTGTCCTAGACTTCCTGATGGGCCGCCCCGAGGTGGTGAGGGTAGGAAATAACATCTCCACCCCGCTGATCCTCAACACTGGGGCCCCACAAGGGTGCGTTCTCAGCCCTCTCTTGTACTCCCTGTTCACCCATGACTGCGTGGCCATGCACGCCTCAAAATCAATCATCAAGTTTGCAGACATCACTACAGTGGTAGGCTTGATTACCAACAACGACGAGACAGCCTACAGGGAGGGGGTGAGGGCCCTCTGAGTGTGGTGTCAGGAAAATAACCTCACACTCAATGTCAACAAAGGAAATGATCGTGGACTTCAGGAAACAGAAGAGGGAGCAGCCCCCTATCCACATCGACGGGACAGTAGTGGAGAAGGACTCAGACACCTCTAGGACATCAGGGTTGGCAGAATGTGCTAAAGCAGTGAATAAAGCAAACTTAGGGAGGAGGCTTCTGATGTTAACATGCATGAACCCAAGGCTTTTATGGTTGCAGAAGCCAACAAATGAGAGCGCCTGGGGACACACAGGGCCTGGGTTAACCTCTACATCACCAGAGAACAGAGGAGGAGTAGGATGAGGGTACGGCTAAAGGCTATAAGAACTTGTCGTCTAGTGCTATGGGAACAGAGAACAAAAGGAGCAGATTTCTGGGTGTGGTAGGATAGATTTAGGGCATAGTGTACAGACAAGGGTATGGTAGGGTGCGAGTACAGTGGGGGTAAACCTAGGCATTGAGTGACGATGAGAGAGGTTGCATCTCTGGAGGCATGTCCCTAAAAATCAGAGACATCTGTGGCATTGGGACGTGTGACAAAACTGCACATTTTAGAGTGGCCTTTTATTGTCCCCAGCACAAGGTGCGCCTGTGTAATGATCATTCTGTTTAATCAGCTTATTGATATGCCACACCTGTCAGGTTGATGGATTATATTGGCAAAGGAGAAATGTTCACTAACAGGGACGTAAACAAATTTGTGCCAAACATTTGAGAGGAATACGCTTTTAGTGCATATGGAAAATATTTCATTTTATCTTTTATTTCAGCTCATGAAATATGGGACCAACACTTTACACAACAGGGTTTGAATCGTAATGGTTAGCGTCACCGTCCTGGAATTTGAAGTTCCTGGGTTCGCCTACCTGAGGAGATATTTTGACCATTCTCTGCCGTGTATAGTTTTTGTGACACCCCCTCCCTTTCCCTACACACACACACAGTGTGTGCTTCATTTCATTTATCAGGTGTCTCTTAAAAGAGCCTTTGGGTTTGTTGGGCATCGTTGAGTGGAAAGGGACAGGGAGTGTGACGACGTGTACCAGTACTAGTGCTCATATCTTGCTACTACGGAGGAGAGACCAGCTCTCATACTCTCAAGGAATACGTCAGATGCGTGCCATCCCTACGGTACAAACACACGCGATAAGTTGCACATTGTAAATGTGTCTCCTTTTCAGGTGCCACTTTCTGTCATTTTAGAAGCTAAGAAATGTGTCAAGCTTGCCCATGTGGGGCTGACCAACTACTTACGCTTATGTATCTACACACACAGTACATCACACACTATCAAAAGCAGTTACAGTGCTTTCGGAAAGTATTCAGACTCCTTGACTTTTCCACATTTTGTTACATTATGGCCTTGTTCTAGAATTGATTAAATAGTTTGTTTCCCTCATCAATCTACACACAATGCCCCATAATGACAAAGCTAAAACGTGTATTTAGATTTAATAAAAATGTTTAAATAAATAAACAACTGAAATGTCACATTTACATAAGTATTCAGACCCTTTACTCAAATCACATAAAATTGTATTAGTCACATGTGCTGAATACAATACAACAGGTGTTGACCTTACAGTGAAATGCTGTCTTACGAGCCCCTAACCAACAGTGCAGTTTAAAAAAATACAGATAAGAATAATATAAAAGCAACAAGTAATTAAAGAGCAGCAGTAAAAAATAACAATATATACAGGGGGGTGCCGGTACAGACTCAATGTGCGGCGGCACCGGTTAGTTGAGGTAGTATGTACATGTAGGTAGAGTTAATTAAAGTGACTATGCATAGATGACAACAGAGAGTGGCAGTGGTGTGGAGAGGGCAGGGGGAGCAATGCAAATAGTCTGGCAAGTCATTTGACTAGATGTTCAAGAGTCTTATGGCTTGGGGGTAGAAGCTATTTAGAAGCCTCTTGGACTCAGACTTGGCGCTCTGGTACCGCTTGCCGTGTGGTAGCAGAGAGAACAGTCTATATCTAGGGTGGCTGGAGTCTTTTACAATGTTTAGGGCCTTCCTCTGACACCGCCTGGTATAGAGGTCCTGGATGGCAGGAAGCTTGGCCCCAGTGATGTACTGGGCCGTTTGCACTACCCTCTGTAGTGCCTTGGAGGCCGAGCAGTTGACATACCAGGCGGTGATGCAACCAATCAGGATGCTCTTGATGGTGCAGCTGTAGAACCTTTTGAGGATCTGAGGACCCATGCCAAATCTTTTCAGTCGGCTGAAGGGGAATAGGTTTTGTCGTGCCCGCTTCACGGCTGTCATGGTGTGCTTGGACCATGTTAGTTTGTTGGTGATGTGGATACCGAGGAACTTGAAGCTCTCAACCTGCTCCACTGCAGCCCCGTCGATGAGAATGGGTGGGTGCTATGTCCTCTTTTTTCTGTAGTCCACAATCAACTCCTTTGTCTTGATCACGGTGAGGGAGAGATTGTTGTCCTGGCACCACATGGCCAGGTCTCTGACCTCCTCCCTATAGGCTGTCTCGCTTTTGTCGGTGATCAGGCCTACCACTATTGTGTCATCTGCAAATGTAATAATGGTGTTGGAGTCGTGCCTGGCCGTGCAGTCATGAGTGAACAGGGAGTACAGGAGGGGGCTGAGCACGCACCCCTGAGAGGCCCCTGTGTTGAGGATCAGCGTGGCGGATGTGTTGTTACCTACCCTTACCACCTGGGGGCGACCCGTCAGGAAGTCCAGGATCCAGTTGCAGAGGGAGGTGTTTAGTCCCATGGTCCTTAGCTTATTGATGAGCTTTGAGGGGACTATGGTGTTGAACAGTGAGCTGTAGTCAATGAATAGCATTCTCACATAGGTGTTTCTTTTGTCCAGGTGTGAAAGGGCAGTGTGGAGTGCAATAGAGACTGCATCACCTGTGGATCTGTTGGGGTGGTTTGCAAATTGGAGTGGGTCTAGGGTTTCTGGGATGATGGTGTTGATGTGAGCCATGACCAGCCTTTTAAAGTACTTCATGGCTACAGACGTGAGTGCTACGGATTGGTAGTCATTTAGGCAGGTTACCTTAGTGTTCTTGTGCACAGGCACTATGGTGGTCTGCTTAAAACATGTTGGTTTTACAGACTCGGACAGGGAATGTCAGTGAAGACACTTGCTAGTTGGTCAGTGCATGCTCGCAGTACACGTCCTGGTAATCAGTCTGGCCCTGCGTCCTTGTGAATGTTGACCTGTCTAAAGGCTGCGGAGAGCGTGATCACACAGTCTTCCGGTACAGCTGGTGCTCTCATGTTATTTGCCTCGATGCGAGCATAGAAGTAGTTTAGCTTGTCCGGTATGCTCGTGTTCCCTTTGTAGTCTGTAATGGTTTGCAGGCCCTGCCACATCCGACTAGCGTCAGAGCCAGTGTACTACGACTCGATCTTAGTCCTGTGTTGACGCTTTGTCTGTTTGATGGTTCGTCGAAGGGTATAGCGGTATTTCTTATAAGCTTCCGGGTTAGAGTCCCGCTCCTTGAAAGCGGCAGCTCTAGCCTTTAGCTCTGCGGATGCAAATACTAATACATGTATCATAATGTTGTATCCTAATGTTGTATCATAATGTTGTATCATAAAGTTGTATCATAAAGTTGTATCATAATGTTGTATCATAATGTTGTATCATAATGTTGTATCATAAAGTTGTATCATAAAGTTGTATCATAATGTTGTATCATAAAGTTGTATCATAAAGTTGTATCATAATGTTGTATCATAATGTTGTATCATAATGTTGTATCATAAAGTTGTATCATAAAGTTGTATCATAATGTTGTATCATAATGTTGTATCATAAAGTTGTATTATAATGTTGTATCATAAAGTTGTATCATAAAGTTGTATCATAATGTTGTATCATAATGCTGTATCATAAAGTTGTATCATAAAGTTGTATCATAATGTTGTATCATAAAGTTGTATCATAATGTTGTATCATAATGTTGTATCATAAAGTTGTATCATAAAGTTGTATCATAATGTTGTATCATAATGTTGTATCATAATGTTGTATCATAAAGTTGTATCATAATGTTGTATCATAATGTTGTATCATAAAGTTGTATCATAATGTTGTATCATAATGTTGTATCATAAAGTTGTATCATAATGTTGTATCATAATGTTGTATCATAATGTTGTATCATAATGTTGTATCATAATGTTGTATCATAAAGTTGTATCATAATGTTGTATCATAATGTTGTATCATAAAGTTGTATCATAATGTTGTATCATAAAGTTGTATCATAATGTTGTATCATAATGTTGTATCATAATGTTGTATCATAAAGTTGTATCATAATGTTGTATCATAAAGTTGTATCATAATGTTGTATCATAAAGTTGCATAATAATGTTGTATCATAAAGTTGTATCATAAAGTTGCATCATAATGTTGTATCATAATGTTGTATCATAAAGTTGTATTATAATGTTGTATCATAAAGTTGTATCATAAAGTTGTATCATAAAGTTGTATCATAATGGTGTATCATAAAGTTGTATCATAAAGTTGTATCATAATGTTGTATCATAAAGTTGTATCATAAAGTTGTATCATAATGGTGTATCATAAAGTTGTATCATAAAGTTGTATCATAATGTTGTATCATAATGTTGTATCATAATGTTGTATCATAAAGTTGTATCATAATGTTGTATCATAATGTTGTATCATAAAGTTGTATCATAATGTTGTATCATAATGTTGTATCATAAAGTTGTATCACAATGTTGTATCATAAAGTTGTATCATAATGTTGTATCATAATGTTGTATCATAATGTTGTATCATAAAGTTGTATCATAATGTTGTATCATAATGTTGTATCATAAAGTTGTATCATAATGTTGTATCATAAAGTTGCATAATAATGTTGTATCATAAAGTTGTATCATAAAGTTGCATCATAATGTTGTATATTATACAACACACAGCTTTGACCTACTACAGTAGCTATGTTGGTCTATTGTACTGAAAACAATGTGTAGGCAGGTTGCTTAGGATTCAAACCTTCTCAAACAGCCTAATTCATACTCTTCAGTGGGAAAATGGACTTTACAGTGTCCTGCTATTACAGTATCTTGAAATATTCAAACATGTACTGTAAATATCATGGCTTGGAGAAGGTGTATTTTTTGTGTTTTTATAAAAATCTTGTCTACTTGTGTTTTTTGTCATGTGATGAACGATCAAATGTATTTTTTATTATTTGTTTGAGATGATTCAGAAAGCATTCACACCCCTTGACATTTTCCACATGTTGTTGTGTTACACAGTGGGATTCAAATGGATTTAATGGTAAAAAAAAAAATCCAATAACATGATGCAGCCACCACTTTGCTTGAAAATATGAAGAGTGTTAGTAAGTGATGTGTTTTGTTAGATTTGTCTCAAACATAACACTTCGTAATCAGAACAAAAAGTAAATACATTTCAATTTTGTTTTGCAATTTTACTTTAGTACCTTTAGTTGCAAACAGGATGCATGTTTTGGAGTATTTTTTATTCTCTACAGGCTACAGTCTTCCCCCTCCACAATAATAATTAGGTTAGTATTGTGGAGCAAGTACAATGTTGTTGATCCATCCTCAGTTTTCTCCTATCAAAGCCATTAAACTCTTTAAAGTCACCATTGGCCTCTCACCATTGGGTTTTCTTTCTTTCCGAACTCTGTTAGGAAGTGTGGCTGTATCTTTGTAGTGACTAGGTGTATTGATGCACCATCCAAAGTGTAATTAATAACTTCACCATGCTCAAAGGGATATTCAATGTCTGCTTTTTTATTTTCACCCGTCTACCAATAGGTGTCCTTCTTTGTGAGGCATTGGAAAACCTCCCTGGTCTTTGTGGGTGAATCTGTGTTTGAAATTCACTGCTCGACTGAGGGACCTTACAGATAATTGTATGTATTGGGTATAGCAATTAGGTAGTCATTCCAAAATCATGTTAAACACCATTATTGCACACAGAGAGAGTCCATGCAACTTATGATGTGACTTGTTAAGCACATTTTTACTCCTGAACTTATTTAGGCTTGCCATAACAAAGAGGTTGAATACTTATTGACTCAAGACATTTCCGCTTTTCATTTTGTTTATTAACTTCTAAAAACATAATTGCACTTTGACATTATGGGGTATTGTGTGTTGGCCAGTGACACAACATCTAAATGTAATCCATTTCAAACTCAGGCTGTAACACAACAAAATGATACATTAGGTTGTATATGTACTTTTAGTTATAGGCCTATTGTAAATGTGTATTATTGTAGAGTCATCATCTTTATTGTAAAAAACTAAGAAGAAAAAAAATGGTGTGTATAGACAGTAGTTATATAGGATGGTGTGTAGAGACAGTAGTTATATAGGATGGTGTGTATACACAGTAGTTATATAGGATGGTGTGTATAGACAGTAGTTATATAGGAGGGTGTGTATAGACAGTAGCTTTATAGGATGGTGTGTATAGACAGTAGTTATATAGGATGGTGTGTATAGACAGTAGTTATATAGGATGGTGTGTAGAGACAGTAGTTATATAGGATGGTGTGTATACACAGTAGTTATATAGGATGGTGTGTATAGACAGTAGGTATATATAGGATGGTGTGTATAGACAGTAGTTATATAGGATGGTGTGTAGAGACAGTAGTTATATAGGATGGTGTGTATACACAGTAGTTATATAGGATGGTATGTATAGACAGTAGTTATATAGGAGGGTGTGTATAGACAGTAGCTTTATAGGATGGTGTGTATAGACAGTAGTTATATAGGATGGTGTGTATAGACAGTAGTTATATAGGATGGTGTGTAGAGACAGTAGTTATATAGGATGGTGTGTATACACAGTAGTTATATAGGATGGTGTGTATAGACAGTAGTTATATAGGATGGTGTGTATAGACAGTAGTTATATAGGATGGTGTGTATAGACAGAAGTTATATAGGATGGTGTGTATAGACAGTAGTTATATAGGATGGTGTGTATAGACAGTAGTTATATAGGATGGTGTGTAGAGACAGTAGTTATATAGGATGGTGTGTATACACAGTAGTTATATAGGATGGTGTGTATAGACAGTAGTTATATAGGATGGTGTGTATAGACAGTAGTTATATAGGATGGTGTGTATAGACAGTAGTTATATAGGATGGTGTGTATAGACAGTAGTTATATAGGATGGTGTGTATAGACAGTAGCTTTACAGGATGGTGTGTATAGCTAGTAGTTATATTCGGATGGTTTTGTATAGACAGTAGTTATATAGGTTGGTGTGTATAGACAGCAGTTATATAGTAGGGTGTGTATAGACAGTAGTTATATAGGAGGGTGTGTATAGACAGTAGCTTTACAGGATGGTGTGTATAGCTAGTAGTTATATTCGGATGGTTTTGTATAGACAGTAGTTATATAGGTTGGTGTGTATAGACAGCAGTTATATAGTAGGGTGTGTATAGACAGTAGTTATATAGGAGGGTGTGTATAGACAGTAGCTTTACAGGATGGTGTGTATAGCTAGTAGTTATATTCGGATGGTTTTGTATAGACAGTAGTTATATAGGTTGGTGTGTATAGACAGCAGTTATATAGGATGGTGTGTATAGACAGTAGTTATATAGGATGGTGTGTATAGACAGTAGTTATATAGGATGGTGTGTATAGACAGTAGTTATATAGGATGGTGTGTATAACAGTAGTTATATAGGATGGTGTGTATAGACAGTAGGTATATATAGGATGGTGTGTATAGACAGTAGTTATATAGGAGGGTGTGTATAGACCGTAGTTATATAGCATGGTGTGTATAGACAGTAGTTATATAGGAGGGTGTGTATAGACAGTAGTTATCAAGGATGGTGTGTATAGACAGTAGCTTTATAGGATGGTGTGTATAGACAGTAGTTATATAGGATGGTGTGTATAGACAGTAGTTAGATAGGAGGGTGTGTATAGACAGTAGCTTTATAGGATGGTGTGTATAGACAGTAGTTATATAGGATGGTGTGTATAGACAGTAGTTATATAGGATGGTGTGTATAGACAGTAGTTATATAGGAGGGTGTGTATAGACAGTAGTTATATAGGATGATGTGTATAGACAGTAGTAATATAGGAGGGTGTGTATGGACAGTATTTATATAGGATGGTGTGTATAGACAGTAGTTATATAGGATGGTGTGTATAGACAGTAGCTTTATAGGATGGTGTGTATAGACAGTAGTTATATAGGAGGGTGTGTATAGACAGTAGTTGTATAGGAGGGTGTGTATAGACAGTAGTTATATAGGAGGGTGTGTATAGACAGTAGTTATATAGGATGGTGTGATTAGACAGTATAGACAGTAGTTACATAGGATGGTGTGTATAGATAGTATGGATAGTAGTTATATAGGATGGTGTTTATAGACAGTATGGACAATAGTTATATAGGATGGTGTGTTGAGACAGTAGGTTTACAGGATGGTGTTTATAGACTGTATGGACAGTAGTTATATAGAATGGTGTGTATAGACAGTAGTTATATAGGATGGTGTGTATAGACAGTAGTTGTATAGGAGGGTGTGTATAGACAGTAGCTTTATAGGATGGTGTGTATAGCTAGTAGTTATATTCGGATGGTTTTGTATAGACAGTTGTTCTATGGGTTGGTGTGTATAGACAGTAGTTATATAGGATGGTGTGTATAGACAGTAGTTATATAGGATGGTGTGTATAACAGTAGTTGTATAGGAGGGTGTGTATAGACAGTAGTTATATAGGATGGTGTGTATAGACAGTAGTTATATAGGATGGTGTGTATAGACAGTAGTTATATAGGATGGTGTGTATAGACAGTAGTAATATAGGAAGGTGTGTGTAGACAGTAGTTATATAGGATGGTGTGTATAGACAGTAGTTATATAGGATGGTGTGTATAGGCAGTAGCTTTATAGGATGGTGTGTATAGACAGTAGTTATATAGGATGGTGTGTATAGACAGTAGTTATATAGGATGGTGTGTATAGAAAGTAGTTGTATAGGAAGGTGTGTATAGACAGTAGTTATATAGGAGGGTATGTATAGACAGTAGTTGTATAGGAGGATGTGTATAGACCTGTAGTTATATAGGAGTGTGTGTATAGACAGTAGTTATATAGGATGGTGTGAATAGACAGTATAGACAGTAGTTACATAGGTTGGTGTGTATAGGTAATATGGATAGTAGTTATATAGGATGGTGTGTAGAGACATTATGGACAGTAGTTATATAGGATGGTGTTTATAGATAGTATATACAATAGTTATATAGGATGGTGTGTTGAGACAGTAGGTTTACAGGATGGTGTTTATAGACAGTATGGACAGTAGTTATATAGGATGGTGTGTATAGACAGTAGTTATATAGGATGGTGTGTATAGACAGTAATTATATAGGAGGGTGTGTATAGACAGTAGTTATATAGGAAGGTGTGTATAGACAATATATATATAGGATGGTGTGTATAGACAGTAGTTATATAGGATGGTTTGTATAGACAGTAGTTATATAGTAGGGTGTGTATAGACAGTAGTTATATAAGATGGTGTGTATAACAGTAGTTGTATAGGAGGGTGTGTATAGACAGTAGTTATATAGGATGGTGTGTATAGACAGTAGTTATTTAGGAGGGTGTTTATAGACAGTAGTTTTAAGGAATCTGTGTATAGACAGTAGATATATAGGATGGTGTGTATAGACAGTAGTTATATAGGATGGTGTGTATAGACAGTAGGTATATATAGGATGGTGTGTATAGACAGTAGTTATATAGGATGGTGTGTAGAGACAGTAGTTATATAGGATGGTGTGTATACACAGTAGTTATATAGGATGGTATGTATAGACAGTAGTTATATAGGAGGGTGTGTATAGACAGTAGCTTTATAGGATGGTGTGTATAGACAGTAGTTATATAGGATGGTGTGTATAGACAGTAGTTATATAGGATGGTGTGTAGAGACAGTAGTTATATAGGATGGTGTGTATACACAGTAGTTATATAGGATGGTGTGTATAGACAGTAGTTATATAGGATGGTGTGTATAGACAGTAGTTATATAGGATGGTGTGTATAGACAGTAGCTTTACAGGATGGTGTGTATAGCTAGTAGTTATATTCGGATGGTTTTGTATAGACAGTAGTTATATAGGTTGGTGTGTATAGACAGCAGTTATATAGTAGGGTGTGTATAGACAGTAGTTATATAGGAGGGTGTGTATAGACAGTAGCTTTACAGGATGGTGTGTATAGCTAGTAGTTATATTCGGATGGTTTTGTATAGACAGTAGTTATATAGGTTGGTGTGTATAGACAGCAGTTATATAGTAGGGTGTGTATAGACAGTAGTTATATAGGAGGGTGTGTATAGACAGTAGCTTTACAGGATGGTGTGTATAGCTAGTAGTTATATTCGGATGGTTTTGTATAGACAGTAGTTATATAGGTTGGTGTGTATAGACAGCAGTTATATAGGATGGTGTGTATAGACAGTAGTTATATAAGATGGTGTGTATAGACAGTAGTTATATAGGATGGTGTGTATAGACAGTAGTTATATAGGATGGTGTGTATAACAGTAGTTATATAGGATGGTGTGTATAGACAGTAGGTATATATAGGATGGTGTGTATAGACAGTAGTTATATAGGAGGGTGTGTATAGACCGTAGTTATATAGCATGGTGTGTATAGACAGTAGTTATATAGGAGGGTGTGTATAGACAGTAGTTATCAAGGATGGTGTGTATAGACAGTAGCTTTATAGGATGGTGTGTATAGACAGTAGTTATATAGGATGGTGTGTATAGACAGTAGTTAGATAGGAGGGTGTGTATAGACAGTAGCTTTATAGGATGGTGTGTATAGACAGTAGTTATATAGGATGGTGTGTATAGACAGTAGTTATATAGGATGGTGTGTATAGACAGTAGTTATATAGGAGGGTGTGTATAGACAGTAGTTATATAGGATGATGTGTATAGACAGTAGTAATATAGGAGGGTGTGTATGGACAGTATTTATATAGGATGGTGTGTATAGACAGTAGTTATATAGGATGGTGTGTATAGACAGTAGCTTTATAGGATGGTGTGTATAGACAGTAGTTATATAGGAGGGTGTGTATAGACAGTAGTTGTATAGGAGGGTGTGTATAGACAGTAGTTATATAGGAGGGTGTGTATAGACAGTAGTTATATAGGATGGTGTGATTAGACAGTATAGACAGTAGTTACATAGGATGGTGTGTATAGATAGTATGGATAGTAGTTATATAGGATGGTGTTTATAGACAGTATGGACAATAGTTATATAGGATGGTGTGTTGAGACAGTAGGTTTACAGGATGGTGTTTATAGACTGTATGGACAGTAGTTATATAGAATGGTGTGTATAGACAGTAGTTATATAGGATGGTGTGTATAGACAGTAGTTGTATAGGAGGGTGTGTATAGACAGTAGCTTTATAAGATGGTGTGTATAGCTAGTAGTTATATTCGGATGGTTTTGTATAGACAGTTGTTCTATGGGTTGGTGTGTATAGACAGTAGTTATATAGGATGGTGTGTATAGACAGTAGTTATATAGGATGGTGTGTATAACAGTAGTTGTATAGGAGGGTGTGTATAGACAGTAGTTATATAGGATGGTGTGTATAGACAGTAGTTATATAGGATGGTGTGTATAGACAGTAGTTATATAGGATGGTGTGTATAGACAGTAGTAATATAGGAAGGTGTGTGTAGACAGTAGTTATATAGGATGGTGTGTATAGACAGTAGTTATATAGGATGGTGTGTATAGGCAGTAGCTTTGTAGGATGGTGTGTATAGACAGTAGTTATATAGGATGGTGTGTATAGACAGTAGTTATATAGGATGGTGTGTATAGAAAGTAGTTGTATAGGAAGGTGTGTATAGACAGTAGTTATATAGGAGGGTATGTATAGACAGTAGTTGTATAGGAGGATGTGTATAGACCGTAGTTATATAGGAGTGTGTGTATAGACAGTAGTTATATAGGATGGTGTGAATAGACAGTATAGACAGTAGTTACATAGGTTGGTGTGTATAGGTAATATGGATAGTAGTTATATAGGATGGTGTGTAGAGACATTATGGACAGTAGTTATATAGGATGGTGTTTATAGATAGTATATACAATAGTTATATAGGATGGTGTGTTGAGACAGTAGGTTTACAGGATGGTGTTTATAGACAGTATGGACAGTAGTTATATAGGATGGTGTGTATAGACAGTAGTTATATAGGATGGTGTGTATAGACAGTAATTATATAGGAGGGTGTGTATAGACAGTAGTTATATAGGAAGGTGTGTATAGACAATATATATATAGGATGGTGTGTATAGACAGTAGTTATATAGGATGGTTTGTATAGACAGTAGTTATATAGTAGGGTGTGTATAGACAGTAGTTATATAAGATGGTGTGTATAACAGTAGTTGTATAGGAGGGTGTGTATAGACAGTAGTTATATAGGATGGTGTGTATAGACAGTAGTTATTTAGGAGGGTGTTTATAGACAGTAGTTTTAAGGAATCTGTGTATAGACAGTAGATATATAGGATTGTGTGTATAGACAGTAGTTATATAGGAGGGTGTGTATAGACAGTAGTTATATAGGAAGGTGTGTATAGACAATATATATAGGATGGTGTGTATAGACAGTAGTTATATAGGATGGTTTGTATAGACAGTAGTTATATAGGATGGTATGTATAGACAATATATATAGGAGGGTGTGTATAGACAGTAGTTATATAGGATGGTGTGTATAACAGTAGTTGTATAGGAGGGTGTGTATAGACAGTAGTTATATAGGATGGTGTGTATAGACAGTAGTTATATAGGATGGTGTGTATAGACAGTAGTTATATAGGATGGTGTGTATAGACAGTAGTAATATAGGAAGGTGTGTGTAGACAGTAGTTATATAGGATGGTGTGTATAGACAGTAGTTATATAGGATGGTGTGTATAGACAGTAGCTTTATAGGATGGTGTGTATAGACAGTAGTTATATAGGATGGTGTGTATAGACAGTAGTTATATAGGATGGTGTGTATAGAAAGTAGTTGTATAGGAAGGTGTGTATAGACAGTAGTTATATAGGAGGGTATGTATAGACAGTAGTTGTATAGGAGGGTGTGTATAGACCGTAGTTATATAGGAGTGTGTGTATGGACAGTAGTTATATAGGATGGTGTGAATAGACAGTATAGACAGTAGTTACATAGGATGGTGTGTATAGGTTATATGGATAGTAGTTATATAGGATGGTGTGTAAAGACATTATGGACAGTAGTTATATAGGATGGTGTTTATAGATAGTATGGACAATAGTTATATAGGATGGTGTGTTGAGACAGTAGGTTTACAGGATGGTGTTTATAGACAGTATGGACAGTAGTTATATAGGATGGTGTGTATAGACAGTAGTTATATAGGATGGTGTGTATAGACAGTAGTTATATAGGAGGGTGTGTATAGACAGTAGCTTTATAGGATGGTGTGTATAGCTAGTAGTTATATTCGGATGGTTTTGTATAGACAGTTGTTCTATAGGTTGGTGTGTATAGACAGTAGTTATATTGGATGGTGTGTATAGACAGTAGCTTTATAGGATTGTGTGTATAGACAGTAGTTATATAGGATGGTGTGTATAGACAGTAGTTATATAGGATGGTGTGTATAGACAGTAGTTATATAGGAGGGTGTGTATAGACAGTAGTTATAGAGATGGGTGTGTATAGACAGTAGTTATATAGGATGGTGTGTATAGACAGTAGTTATATAGGATGGTGTGTATAGACAGTAGTTATCAAGGATGGTGTGTATAGACAGTAGCTTTATAGGATGGTGTGTATAGACAGTAGTTATATAGGAAGGTGTGTATAGACAATATATAAAGGATGGTGTGTATAGACAGTAGTTATATAGGATGGTTTGTATAGACAGTAGTTATATAGGAGGGTGTGTATAGACAGTAGTTATATAGGATGGTGTGTATAACAGTAGTTGTATAGGAGGGTGTGTATAGACAGTAGTTATATAGGATGGTGTGTATAGACAGTTGTTATATAGGATGGTGTGTATAGACAGTAGTTATATAGGATGGTGTGTATAGACAGTAGTAATATAGGAAGGTGTGTGTAGACAGTAGTTATATAGGATGGTGTGTATAGACAGTAGTTATATAGGATGGTGTGTATAGACAGTAGCTTTATAGGATGGTGTGTATAGACAGTAGTTATATAGGATGGTGTGTATAGACAGTAGTTATATAGGATGGTGTGTATAGACAGTAGTTATCAAGGATGGTGTGTATAGACAGTAGCTTTATAGGATGGTGTGTATAGACAGTAGTTATATAGGATGTTGTGTATAGACAGTAGTTATATAGGAGGGTGTGTATAGACAGTAGTTATAGAGATGGGTGTGTATAGAAAGTAGTTATATAGGATGGTGTGTATAGACAGTAGTTATATAGGATGGTGTGTATAGACAGTAGTTATATAGGATGGTGTGTATAGACAGTAGTTATATAGGAGGGTGTGTATAGACAGTAGCTTTATAGAATGGTCTGTATAGACAGTAGTAATATAGGAAGGTGTGTATAGAAAGTAGTTATATAGGATGGTGTGTCTAGACAGTAGTTATATAGGATGGGGTGTATAGACAGTAGCTTTATAGGACGGTGTGTATAGACAGTAGTTATATAGGATGGTGTGTATAGACAGTAGTGATATAGGATGGTGTGTATAGAAAGTAGTTGTGTAGGAGGGTGTTTATAGACAGTAGTTATATAGGAGGGTGTGTATAGACAGTAGTTATATAGGATTGTGTGAATAGACTGTAGTTACATAGGATGGTGTGTATAGATAGTATGGATAGTAGTTATATAGGAATGTGTGTAGAGACATTATGGACAGTAGTTATATAGGATGGTGTTTATAGACAGTATGGACAATAGTTATATAGGATGGTGTGTTGAGACAGTAGGTTTACAGGATGGTGTTTATAGACAGTATGGACAGTAGTTATATAGGATGGTGTGTATAGACAGTAGTTATATAGGATGGTGTGTATAGACAGTAGTTATATAGGAGGGTGTGTATAGACAGTAGCTTTATAGGATGGTGTGTATAGCTAGTAGTTATATTCGGATGGTTTTGTATAGACAGTTGTTCTATAGGTTGGTGTGTATAGACAGTAGTTATATAGGATGGTGTGTATAGACAGTAGTTATATAGGATGGTGTGTATAGACAGTAGTTATATAGGATGGTGTGTATAGACAGTAGTTATATAGGAGGGTGTGTATAGACAGTAGTTATATAGGAAGGTGTGTATAGACAGTAGTTATATAGGAGGGTGTGTATAGACAGTAGTTATATAGGATGGTGTGTATAACAGTAGTTATATAGGATGGTGTGTATAGACAGTAGTTATATAGGATGGTGTGTATAGACAGTAGTTATATATGAGGTTGTGTATAGACCGTAGTTATATAGGATGGTGTGTATAGACAGTAGTTATCAAGGATGGTGTGTATAGACAGTAGCTTTATAGGATGGTGTGTATAGACAGTAGTTATATAGGATGGTGTGTATAGACAGTAGTTATATAGGAGGGTGTGTATAGACAGTAGTTATAGAGATGGGTGTGTATAGACAGTAGTTATATAGGATGGTGTGTATAGACAGTAGTTATATAGGATGGTGTGTATAGACAGTAGTTATCAAGGATGGTGTGTATAGACAGTAGTTATAGAGATGGGTGTGTATAGAAAGTAGTTATATAGGATGGTGTGTATAGACAGTAGTTATATAGGATGGTGTGTATAGACAGTAGTTATATAGGAGGGTGTGTATAGACAGTAGCTTTATAGAATGGTCTGTATAGACAGTAGTAATATAGGAAGGTGTGTATAGAAAGTAGTTATATAGGATGGTGTGTATAGACAGTAGTTATATAGGATGGTGTGTATAGACAGTAGCTTTATAGGACGGTGTGTATAGACAGTAGTTATATAGGATGGTGTGTATAGACAGTAGTTATATAGGATGGTGTGTATAGAAAGTAGTTGTGTAGGAGGGTGTTTATAGACAGTAGTTATATAGGAGGGTGCTTATAGACAGTAGTTGTATAGGAGGGTGTGTATAGACAGTAGTTATATAGGAGGGTGTGTATAGACAGTAGTTATATAGGATGGTGTGAATAGACTGTAGTTACATAGGATGGTGTGTATAGATAGTATGGATAGTAGTTATATAGGATGGTGTGTAGAGACATTATGGACAGTAGTTATATAGGATGGTGTTTATAGACAGTATGGACAATAGTTATATAGGATGGTGTGTTGAGACAGTAGGTTTACAGGATGGTGTTTATAGACAGTATGGACAGTAGTTAAAAAGGATGGTGTGTTGAGACAATAGTTATATAGGATGGTGTGTATAGACAGTAGTTATAATAGGATGGTGTTTATAGACAGTAGTTATAATAGGATGGTGTGTATAGACAGTATGGACAGTAGTTATATAGGATGGTGTGTATAGACAGTATGGACAGTAGTTATATAGGATGGTGTTTATAGACAGTATAGACAGTAGTTTTTAGGATGGTGTGTATTGCCAGTATAGACAGTAGTTATATAGGATGGTGTGTATAGAAAGTATGGACAGTAGTTATAAAGGATGGTTTGTAGAGACAGTATGGACAGTAGTTATATAGGATGGTGTTTATAGAAAGTATGGACAATATATATAGGATGGTTTGTAGAGACGGTATGGACAGTAGTTATACAGGATTGTGTGTATAGACAGTATGAACAGTAGTTATACAGGATTGTGTGTATAGACAGTATGGACAGTAGTTATATAGGATGGTGTGTATAGACAGTATGGACAGTAGTTATATAGGATGGTGTTTATAGACAGTATGGACAGTTGTTATATAGGATGGTGTTTATAGACAGTATAGACAGTAGTTTTTAGGATGGTGTGTATAGACAGTATAGACAGTAGTTATATAGGATGGTGTGTATAGATAGTATGAACAGTAGTTATATTGGATGGTGTTGATAGACAATATGGACAGTAGTTATACAGGATGGTGTTTATAGACAGTATGGACAGTAGTTATATAGGATGGTGTTTATAGACAGTAGTTATCAAGGATGGTGTGTATAGACAGTAGTTATAGAGATGGGTGTGTATAGAAAGTAGTTATATAGGATGGTGTTTATAGACAGTAGTTATAATAGGATGGTGTGTATAGACAGTATGGACAGTAGTTATATAGGATGGTGTGTATAGACAGTATGGACAGTAGTTATATAGGATGGTGTTTATAGACAGTATAGACAGTAGTTTTTAGGATGGTGTGTATTGCCAGTATAGACAGTAGTTATATAGGATGGTGTGTATAGAAAGTATGGACAGTAGTTATAAAGGATGGTTTGTAGAGACAGTATGGACAGTAGTTATATAGGATGGTGTTTATAGAAAGTATGGACTAAATATATAGGATGGTTTGTAGAGACGGTATGGACAGTAGTTATACAGGATTGTGTGTATAGACAGTATGAACAGTAGTTATACAGGATTGTGTGTATAGACAGTATGGACAGTAGTTATATAGGATGGTGTGTATAGACAGTATGGACAGTAGTTATATAGGATGGTGTTTATAGACAGTATGGACAGTTGTTATATAGGATGGTGTTTATAGACAGTATAGACAGTAGTTTTTAGGATGGTGTGTATAGACAGTATAGACAGTAGTTATATAGGATGGTGTGTATAGATAGTATGAACAGTAGTTATATTGGATGGTGTTGATAGACAATATGGACAGTAGTTATACAGGATGGTGTTTATAGACAGTATGGACAGTAGTTATATAGGATGGTGTTTATAGACAGTAGTTATAGAGATGGGTGTGTATAGAAAGTAGTTATATAGGATGGTGTGTATAGACAGTAGTTATATAGGATGGTGTGTATAGACAGTAGTTATATAGGAGGGTGTGTATAGACAGTAGCTTTATAGAATGGTCTGTATAGACAGTAGTAATATAGGAAGGTGTGTATAGAAAGTAGTTATATAGGATGGTGTGTATAGACAGTAGTTATATAGGATGGTGTGTATAGACAGTAGCTTTATAGGACGGTGTGTATAGACAGTAGTTATATAGGATGGTGTGTATAGACAGTAGTTATATAGGATGGTGTGTATAGAAAGTAGTTGTGTAGGAGGGTGTTTATAGACAGTAGTTATATAGGAGGGTGCTTATAGACAGTAGTTGTATAGGAGGGTGTGTATAGACAGTAGTTATATAGGAGGGTGTGTATAGACAGTAGTTATATAGGATGGTGTGAATAGACTGTAGTTACATAGGATGGTGTGTATAGATAGTATGGATAGTAGTTATATAGGATGGTGTGTAGAGACATTATGGACAGTAGTTATATAGGATGGTGTTTATAGACAGTATGGACAATAGTTATATAGGATGGTGTGTTGAGACAGTAGGTTTACAGGATGGTGTTTATAGACAGTATGGACAGTAGTTAAAAGGATGGTGTGTTGAGACAATAGTTATATAGGATGGTGTGTATAGACAGTAGTTATAATAGGATGGTGTTTATAGACAGTAGTTATAATAGGATGGTGTGTATAGACAGTATGGACAGTAGTTATATAGGATGGTGTGTATAGACAGTATGGACAGTAGTTATATAGGATGGTGTTTATAGACAGTATAGACAGTAGTTTTTAGGATGGTGTGTATTGCCAGTATAGACAGTAGTTATATAGGATGGTGTGTATAGAAAGTATGGACAGTAGTTATAAAGGATGGTTTGTAGAGACAGTATGGACAGTAGTTATATAGGATGGTGTTTATAGAAAGTATGGACAATATATATAGGATGGTTTGTAGAGACGGTATGGACCGTAGTTATACAGGATTGTGTGTATAGACAGTATGAACAGTAGTTATACAGGATTGTGTGTATAGACAGTATGGACAGTAGTTATATAGGATGGTGTGTATAGACAGTATGGACAGTAGTTATATAGGATGGTGTTTATAGACAGTATGGACAGTTGTTATATAGGATGGTGTTTATAGACAGTATAGACAGTAGTTTTTAGGATGGTGTGTATAGACAGTATAGACAGTAGTTATATAGGATGGTGTGTATAGATAGTATGAACAGTAGTTATATTGGATGGTGTTGATAGACAATATGGACAGTAGTTATACAGGATGGTGTTTATAGACAGTATGGACAGTAGTTATATAGGATGGTGTTTATAGACAGTATAGACAGTAGTTATATAGGATGGTGTGTATAGACAGTAGTTATATAGGATGGTGTGTATAGACAGTAGTTATATAGGAGGGTGTGTATAGACAGTAGTTATATAGGATGGTGTGTATATACAGTAGTTATATAGGATGGTGTGTATAGACAGTAGTTATATAGGATGGTATGTATAGACAGTAGCTTTATAGGATGATGTTTATAGACAGTAGTTATATAGGATGGTGTGTATAGACAGTATGGACAGTAGTTATATAGGATGGTGTGTATAGACAGTAGTTATACAGGATGGTGTGTATAGACAGTAGTTATACAGGATGGTGTGTATAGATAGCATGGACAGTAGTTATATAGGATGGTGTGTTGAGACAGTAGTTAGATATAGGATGGTGTGTATAGATAGTATGGACAGTAGTTATATAGGAGTGTGTGTATAGACAGTATGGGCAGAAGTTATATAGGATGGTGTGTATAGACAGTAATTATATAGGATGATGTGTATAAACAATTAGGACAGTAGTTATATAGGATTGTGTGTATAGACAGTATGGTCAGTAGTTATATAGGATGGTGTGTATAGACTGTATTGACAGTATATGAATAGAAAAGTTGTGTACAGCAGTAGTTATATAGGGTGGTGTATATAGACAGTATGGACAGTAGTTGTATAGCATGGTGTGTATAGACAGTAGTTATATAGGATGGTGTGTATAGACAGTATGGACAGTAGTTAAATAGGATAGTATGTATAAACAGTAGTTATATCACGATGGTGTGTATAGACAGTATGGACAGTAGTTATACAGGATGGTGTTTATAGACAGTATGGACAGTAGTTATATAGGATGGTGTGTATAGACAGTATGGACAGTAGTTATATAGGATGGTGTGTATAGACAGTATGGACAGTAGTTATACAGGATTGTGTGTATAGACAGTATGGACAGTAGTTATATAGGATGGTGTGTATAGACAGTATGGACAGTAGTTATATAGGATGGTGTGTATCGACAGTATGGACAGTAGTTATACAGGATTGTGTGTATAGACAGTATGGACAGTAGTTATATAGGATAGTGTTAATAGACAGTAGTTATATAGGAGGGTGTGTATAGACAGTAATTATATAGGAGGGCTGAGTATAGACAGTAGTTATATAGGACGGTGTGTATAGACAGTAGTTATATAGGATGGTGTGTATAGACAGTAGTTATATAGGATGGTGTGTACAGACAGTAGTTATATAGGATGGTATGTATAGACAGTAGCTTTTTAGGATGGTGTGTATAGACAGTAGTTATATAGGATGGTGTGTATAGACTGTATGGACAGTAGTTATATAGGATGGTGTGTATAGACAGTTGTTATACAGGATGGTGTGTATAGATAGCATGGACAGTAGTTATATAGGATGGTGTGTTGAGACAGTAGTTAGATATAGGATGGTGTGTATAGATAGTATGGACAGTAGTTATATAGGAGTGTGTGTATAGACAGTATGGGCAGAAGTTATATAGGATGGTGTGTATAGACAGTAATTATATAGGATGATGTGTATACACACACGGACAGTAGTTATATAGGATTGTGTGTATAGACAGTATGGTCAGTAGTTATATAGGATGGTGTGTATAGACTGTATTGACAGTATATGAATAGAAAAGTTGTGTACAGCAGTAGTTATATAGGGTGGTGTGTATAGACAGTATGGACAGTAGTTGTATAGCATGGTGTGTATAGACAGTATGGACAGTAGTTATACAGGATGGTGTTTATAGACAGTATGGACAGTAGTTATATAGGATGGTGTTTATAGAAAGTATGGACAATATATATAGGATGGTTTGTAGAGACGGTATGGACAGTAGTTATACAGGATTGTGTGTATAGACAGTATGAACAGTAGTTATACAGGATTGTGTGTATAGACAGTATGGACAGTAGTTATATAGGATGGTGTGTATAGACAGTATGGACAGTAGTTATACAGGATGGTGTGTATAGACAGTAGTTATACAGGATGGTGTGTATAGATAGCATGGACAGTAGTTATATAGGATGGTGTGTTGAGACAGTAGTTAGATATAGGATGGTGTGTATAGATAGTATGGACAGTAGTTATATAGGAGTGTGTGTATAGACAGTATGGGCAGAAGTTATATAGGATGGTGTGTATAGACAGTAATTATATAGGATGATGTGTATAAACAATTCGGACAGTAGTTATTTAGGATTGTGTGTATAGACAGTATGGTCAGTAGTTATATAGGATGGTGTGTATAGACTGTATTGACAGTATATGAATAGAAAAGTTGTGTACAGCAGTAGTTATATAGGGTGGTGTATATAGACAGTATGGACAGTAGTTGTATAGCATGGTGTGTATAGACAGTAGTTATATAGGATGGTGTGTATAGACAGTATGGACAGTAGTTAAATAGGATAGTGTGTATAAACAGTAGTTATATACGATGGTGTGTATAGACAGTATGGACAGTAGTTATACAGGATGGTGTTTATAGACAGTATGGACAGTAGTTATATAGGATGGTGTGTATAGACAGTATGGACAGTAGTTATATAGGATGGTGTGTATAGACAGTATGGACAGTAGTTATACAGGATTGTGTGTATAGACAGTATGGACAGTAGTTATATAGGATGGTGTGTATAGACAGTATGGACAGTAGTTATATAGGATGGTGTGTATCGACAGTATGGACAGTAGTTATACAGGATTGTGTGTATAGACAGTATGGACAGTAGTTATATAGGATAGTGTTAATAGACAGTAGTTATATAGGAGGGTGTGTATAGACAGTAATTATATAGGAGGGCTGAGTATAGACAGTAGTTATATAGGACGGTGTGTATAGACAGTAGTTATATAGGATGGTGTGTATAGACAGTAGTTATATAGGATGGTGTGTACAGACAGTAGTTATATAGGATGGTATGTATAGACAGTAGCTTTATAGGATGGTGTGTATAGACAGTAGTTATATAGGATGGTGTGTATAGACTGTATGGACAGTAGTTATATAGGATGGTGTGTATAGACAGTAGTTATACAGGATGGTGTGTATAGATAGCATGGACAGTATTTATATAGGATGGTGTGTTGAGACAGTAGTTAGATATAGGATGGTGTGTATAGATAGTATGGACAGTAGTTATATAGGAGTGTGTGTATAGACAGTATGGGCAGAAGTTATATAGGATGGTGTGTATAGACAGTAATTATATAGGATGATGTGTATACACAATACGGACAGTAGTTATATAGGATTGTGTGTATAGACAGTATGGTCAGTAGTTATATAGGATGGTGTGTATAGACTGTATTCACAGTATATGAATAGAAAAGTTGTGTACAGCAGTAGTTATATAGGGTGGTGTGTATAGACAGTATGGACAATAGTTGTATAGCATGGTGTGTATAGACAGTAGTTATATAGGATGGTGTGTATAGACAGTATGGACAGTAGTTATATAGGATAGTGTGTATAGACAGTAGTTATATAGGATGGTGTGTATAGACAGTATGGACAGTAGTAATACAGGATGGTGTTTATAGACAGTATGGACAGTAGTTATATAGGATGGTGTTTATAGAAAGTATGGACAATATATATAGGATGGTTTGTAGAGACGGTATGGACAGTAGTTATACAGGATTGTGTGTATAGACAGTATGAACAGTAGTTATACAGGATTGTGTGTATAGACAGTATGGACAGTAGTTATATAGGATGGTGTGTATAGACAGTATGGACAGTAGTTATATAGGATGGTGTTTATGGACAGTATGGACAGTTGTTATATAGGATGGTGTTTATAGACAGTATAGACAGTAGTTTTTAGGATGGTGTGTATAGACAGTATAGACAGTAGTTATATAGGATGGTGTGTATAGATAGTATGGACAGTAGTTATATTGGATGGTGTTGATAGACAATATGGACAGTAGTTATATAGGATGGTGTTTATAGACAGTATGGACAGTAATTATATAGGATGGTGTGTATAGACAGTATGGACAGTAGTTATATAGGATGGTGTTTATAGACAGTATAGAAAGTAGTTATGTAGGATGGTGTGTATAGACAGTAGTTATATAGGAGGGTGTGTATAGACAGTAGTTATATAGGATGATGTGTATAGACAGTAGTAATATAGGAGGGTGTGTATGGACAGTATTTATATAGGATGGTGTGTATAGACAGTAGTTATATAGGATGGTGTGTATAGACAGTAGCTTTATAGGATGGTGTGTATAGACAGTAGTTATATAGGAGGGTGTGTATAGACAGTAGTTGTATAGGAGGGTGTGTATAGACAGTAGTTATATAGGAGGGTGTGTATAGACAGTAGTTATATAGGATGGTGTGATTAGACAGTATAGACAGTAGTTACATAGGATGGTGTGTATAGATAGTATGGATAGTAGTTATATAGGATGGTGTTTATAGACAGTATGGACAATAGTTATATAGGATGGTGTGTTGAGACAGTAGGTTTACAGGATGGTGTTTATAGACTGTATGGACAGTAGTTATATAGAATGGTGTGTATAGACAGTAGTTATATAGGATGGTGTGTATAGACAGTAGTTGTATAGGAGGGTGTGTATAGACAGTAGCTTTATAGGATGGTGTGTATAGCTAGTAGTTATATTCGGATGGTTTTGTATAGACAGTTGTTCTATGGGTTGGTGTGTATAGACAGTAGTTATATAGGATGGTGTGTATAGACAGTAGTTATATAGGATGGTGTGTATAACAGTAGTTGTATAGGAGGGTGTGTATAGACAGTAGTTATATAGGATGGTGTGTATAGACAGTAGTTAATATAGGATGGTGTGTATAGACAGTAGTTATATAGGATGGTGTGTATAGACAGTAGTAATATAGGAAGGTGTGTGTAGACAGTAGTTATATAGGATGGTGTGTATAGACAGTAGTTATATAGGATGGTGTGTATAGGCAGTAGCTTTATAGGATGGTGTGTATAGACAGTAGTTATATAGGATGGTGTGTATAGACAGTAGTTATATAGGATGGTGTGTATAGAAAGTAGTTGTATAGGAAGGTGTGTATAGACAGTAGTTATATAGGAGGGTATGTATAGACAGTAGTTGTATAGGAGGATGTGTATAGACCGTAGTTATATAGGAGTGTGTGTATAGACAGTAGTTATATAGGATGGTGTGAATAGACAGTATAGACAGTAGTTACATAGGATGGTGTGTATAGGTAATATGGATAGTAGTTATATAGGATGGTGTGTAGAGACATTATGGACAGTAGTTATATAGGATGGTGTTTATAGATAGTATATACAATAGTTATATAGGATGGTGTGTTGAGACAGTAGGTTTACAGGATGGTGTTTATAGACAGTATGGACAGTAGTTATATAGGATGGTGTGTATAGACAGTAGTTATATAGGATGGTGTGTATAGACAGTAATTATATAGGAGGGTGTGTATAGACAGTAGTTATATAGGAAGGTGTGTATAGACAATATATATAGGATGGTGTGTATAGACAGTAGTTATATAGGATGGTTTGTATAGACAGTAGTTATATAGTAGGGTGTGTATAGACAGTAGTTATATAAGATGGTGTGTATAACAGTAGTTGTATAGGAGGGTGTGTATAGACAGTAGTTATATAGGATGGTGTGTATAGACAGTAGTTATTTAGGAGGGTGTTTATAGACAGTAGTTTTAAGGAATCTGTGTATAGACAGTAGATATATAGGATGGTGTGTATAGACAGTAGTTATATAGGAGGGTGTGTATAGACAGTAGTTATATAGGAAGGTGTGTATAGACAATATATATAGGATGGTGTGTATAGACAGTAGTTATATAGGATGGTTTGTATAGACAGTAGTTATATAGGAGGGTGTGTATAGACAGTAGTTATATAGGATGGTGTGTATAACAGTAGTTGTATAGGAGGGTGTGTATAGACAGTAGTTATATAGGATGGTGTGTATAGACAGTAGTAATATAGGAAGGTGTGTGTAGACAGTAGTTATATAGGATGGTGTGTATAGACAGTAGTTATATAGGATGGTGTGTATAGACATTAGCTTTATAGGAAAGTGTGTATAGACATTAGTTATATAGGATGGTGTGTATAGACAGTAGTTATATAGGATGGTGTGTATAGAAAGTAGTTGTATAGGAAGGTGTGTATAGACAGTAGTTATATAGGAGGGTATGTATAGACAGTAGTTGTATAGGAGGGTGTGTATAGACCGTAGTTATATAGGATGGTGTGTATGGACAGTAGTTATATAGGATGGTGTGAATAGACAGTATAGACAGTAGTTACATAGGATGGTGTGTATAGGTAATATGGATAGTAGTTATATCGGATGGTGTGTAAAGACATTATGGACAGTAGTTATATAGGATGGTGTTTATAGATAGTATGGACAATAGTTATATAGGATGGTGTGTTGAGACAGTAGGTTTACAGGATGGTGTTTATAGACAGTATGGACAGTAGTTATATAGGATGGTGTGTATAGACAGTAGTTATATAGGATGGTGTGTATAGACAGTAGTTATATAGGAGGGTGTGTATAGACAGTAGCTTTATAGGATGGTGTGTATAGCTAGTAGTTATATTCGGATGGTTTTGTATAGACAGTTGTTCTATAGGTTGGTGTGTATAGACAGTAGTTATATTGGATGGTGTGTATAGACAGTAGCTTTATAGGATTGTGTGTATAGACAGTAGTTATATAGGATGGTGTGTATAGACAGTAGTTATATAGGATGGTGTGTATAGACAGTAGTTATATAGGAGGGTGTGTATAGACAGTAGTTATAGAGATGGGTGTGTATAGACAGTAGTTATATAGGATGGTGTGTATAGACAGTAGTTATATAGGATGGTGTGTATAGACAGTAGTTATCAAGGATGGTGTGTATAGACAGTAGCTTTATAGGATGGTGTGTATAGACAGTAGTTATATAGGATGTTGTGTATAGACAGTAGTTATATAGGAGGGTGTGTATAGACAGTAGTTATAGAGATGGGTGTGTATAGAAAGTAGTTACATAGGATGGTGTGTATAGACAGTAGTTATATAGGATGGTGTGTATAGACAGTAGTTATATAGGATGGTGTGTATAGACAGTAGTTATATAGGAGGGTGTGTATAGACAGTAGCTTTATAGCATGGTCTGTATAGACAGTAGTAATATAGGAAGGTGTGTATAGAAAGTAGTTATATAGGATGGTGTGTCTAGACAGTAGTTATATAGGATGGGGTGTATAGACAGTAGCTTTATAGGACGGTGTGTATAGACAGTAGTTATATAGGATGGTGTGTATAGACAGTAGTGATATAGGATGGTGTGTATAGAAAGTAGTTGTGTAGGAGGGTGTTTATAGACAGTAGTTATATAGGAGGGTGTGTATAGACAGTAGTTGTATAGGAGGGTGTGTATAGACAGTAGTTATATAGGAGGGTGTGTATAGACAGTAGTTATATAGGATTGTGTGAATAGACTGTAGTTACATAGGATGGTGTGTATAGATAGTATGGATAGTATTTTTATAGGATGGTGTGTAGAGACATTATGGACAGTAGTTATATAGGATGGTGTTTATAGACAGTATGGACAATAGTTATATAGGATGGTGTGTTGAGACAGTAGGTTTACAGGATGGTGTTTATAGACAGTATGGACAGTAGTTATATAGGATGGTGTGTTGAGACAGTAGTTATATAGGATGGTGTGTATAGACAGTAGTTATATAGGAGGGTGTGTATAGACAGTAGCTTTATAGGATGGTGTGTATAGCTAGTAGTTATATTCGGATGGTTTTGTATAGACAGTTGTTCTATAGGTTGGTGTGTATAGACAGTAGTTATATAGGATGGTGTGTATAGACAGTAGATATATAGGATGGTGTGTATAGACAGTAGTTATATAGGATGGTGTGTATAGACAGTAGTTATATAGGAGGGTGTGTATAGACAGTAGTTATATAGGAAGGTGTGTATAGACAGTAGTTATATAGGATGGTGTGTATAGACAGTAGTTATATAGGATGGTGTGTATAGACAGTAGTTATATAGGAGGGTGTGTATAGACAGTAGTTATATAGGATGGTGTGTATAACAGTAGTTATATAGGATGGTGTGTATAGACAGTAGTTATATAGGATGGTGTGTATAGACAGTAGTTATATATGAGGTTGTGTATAGACCGTAGTTATATAGGATGGTGTGTATAGACAGTAGTTATCAAGGATGGTGTGTATAGACAGTAGTTATAGAGATGGGTGTGTATAGAAAGTAGTTATATAGGATGGTGTGTATAGACAGTAGTTATATAGGATGGTGTGTATAGACAGTAGTTATATAGGAGGGTGTGTATAGACAGTAGCTTTATAGAATGGTCTGTATAGACAGTAGTAATATAGGAAGGTGTGTATAGAAAGTAGTTATATAGGATGGTGTGTATAGACAGTAGTTATATAGGATGGTGTGTATAGACAGTAGCTTTATAGGGCGGTGTGTATAGACAGTAGTTATATAGGATGGTGTGTATAGACAGTAGTTATATAGGATGGTGTGTATAGAAAGTAGTTGTGTAGGAGGGTGTTTATAGACAGTAGTTATATAGGAGGGTGCTTATAGACAGTAGTTGTATAGGAGGGTGTGTATAGACAGTAGTTATATAGGAGGGTGTGTATAGACAGTAGTTATATAGGATGGTGTGAATAGACTGTAGTTACATAGGATGGTGTGTATAGATAGTATGGATAGTAGTTATATAGGATGGTGTGTAGAGACATTATGGACAGTAGTTATATAGGATGGTGTTTATAGACAGTATGGACAATAGTTATATAGGATGGTGTGTTGAGACAGTAGGTTTACAGGATGGTGTTTATAGACAGTATGGACAGTAGTTAAAAAGGATGGTGTGTTGAGACAATAGTTATATAGGATGGTGTGTATAGACAGTAGTTATAATAGGATGGTGTTTATAGACAGTAGTTATAATAGGATGGTGTGTATAGACAGTATGGACAGTAGTTATATAGGATGGTGTGTATAGACAGTATGGACAGTAGTTATATAGGATGGTGTTTATAGACAGTATAGACAGTAGTTTTTAGGATGGTGTGTATTGCCAGTATAGACAGTAGTTATATAGGATGGTGTGTATAGAAAGTATGGACAGTAGTTATAAAGGATGGTTTGTAGAGACAGTATGGACAGTAGTTATATAGGATGGTGTTTATAGAAAGTATGGACAATATATATAGGATGGTTTGTAGAGACGGTATGGACAGTAGTTATACAGGATTGTGTGTATAGACAGTATGAACAGTAGTTATACAGGATTGTGTGTATAGACAGTATGGACAGTAGTTATATAGGATGGTGTGTATAGACAGTATGGACAGTAGTTATATAGGATGGTGTTTATAGACAGTATGGACAGTTGTTATATAGGATGGTGTTTATAGACAGTATAGACAGTAGTTTTTAGGATGGTGTGTATAGACAGTATAGACAGTAGTTATATAGGATGGTGTGTATAGATAGTATGAACAGTAGTTATATTGGATGGTGTTGATAGACAATATGGACAGTAGTTATACAGGATGGTGTTTATAGACAGTATGGACAGTAGTTATATAGGATGGTGTTTATAGACAGTATAGACAGTAGTTATATAGGATGGTGTGTATAGACAGTAGTTATATAGGATGGTGTGTATAGACAGTAGTTATATAGGAGGGTGTGTATAGACAGTAGTTATATAGGATGGTGTGTATATACAGTAGTTATATAGGACGGTGTGTATAGACAGTAGTTATATAGGATGGTATGTATAGACAGTAGCTTTATAGGATGATGTGTATAGACAGTAGTTATATAGGATGGTGTGTATAGACAGTATGGACAGTAGTTATATAGGATGGTGTGTATAGACAGTAGTTATACAGGATGGTGTGTATAGACAGTAGTTATACAGGATGGTGTGTATAGATAGCATGGACAGTAGTTATATAGGATGGTGTGTTGAGACAGTAGTTAGATATAGGATGGTGTGTATAGATAGTATGGACAGTAGTTATATAGGAGTGTGTGTATAGACAGTATGGGCAGAAGTTATATAGGATGGTGTGTATAGACAGTAATTATATAGGATGATGTGTATAAACAATTCGGACAGTAGTTATATAGGATTGTGTGTATAGACAGTATGGTCAGTAGTTATATAGGATGGTGTGTATAGACTGTATTGACAGTATATGAATAGAAAAGTTGTGTACAGCAGTAGTTATATAGGGTGGTGTATATAGACAGTATGGACAGTAGTTGTATAGCATGGTGTGTAAAGACAGTAGTTATATAGGATGGTGTGTATAGACAGTATGGACAGTAGTTAAATAGGATAGTATGTATAAACAGTAGTTATATACGATGGTGTGTATAGACAGTATGGACAGTAGTTATACAGGATGGTGTTTATAGACAGTATGGACAGTAGTTATATAGGATGGTGTGTATAGACAGTATGGACAGTAGTTATATAGGATGGTGTGTATAGACAGTATGGACAGTAGTTATACAGGATTGTGTGTATAGACAGTATGGACAGTAGTTATATAGGATGGTGTGTATAGACAGTATGGACAGTAGTTATATAGGATGGTGTGTATCGACAGTATGGACAGTAGTTATACAGGATTGTGTGTATAGACAGTATGGACAGTAGTTATATAGGATAGTGTTAATAGACAGTAGTTATATAGGAGGGTGTGTATAGACAGTAATTATATAGGAGGGCTGAGTATAGACAGTAGTTATATAGGACGGTGTGTATAGACAGTAGTTATATAGGATGGTGTGTATAGACAGTAGTTATATAGGATGGTGTGTACAGACAGTAGTTATATAGGATGGTATGTATAGACAGTAGCTTTATAGGATGGTGTGTATAGACAGTAGTTATATAGGATGGTGTGTATAGACTGTATGGACAGTAGTTATATAGGATGGTGTGTATAGACAGTAGTTATACAGGATGGTGTGTATAGATAGCATGGACAGTAGTTATATAGGATGGTGTGTTGAGACAGTAGTTAGATATAGGATGGTGTGTATAGATAGTATGGACAGTAGTTATATAGAGTGTGTGTATAGACAGTATGGGCAGAAGTTATATAGGATGGTGTGTATAGACAGTAATTATATAGGATGATGTGTATACACAATACGGACAGTAGTTATATAGGATTGTGTGTATAGACAGTATGGTCAGTAGTTATATAGGATGGTGTGTATAGACTGTATTGACAGTATATGAATAGAAAAGTTGTGTACAGCAGTAGTTATATAGGGTGGTGTGTATAGACAGTATGGACAGTAGTTGTATAGCATGGTGTGTATAGACAGTATGGACAGTAGTTATACAGGATGGTGTTTATAGACAGTATGGACAGTAGTTATATAGGATGGTGTTTATAGAAAGTATGGACAATATATATAGGATGGTTTGTAGAGACGGTATGGACAGTAGTTATACAGGATTGTGTGTATAGACAGTATGAACAGTAGTTATACAGGATTGTGTGTATAGACAGTATGGACAGTAGTTATATAGGATGGTGTGTATAGACAGTATGGACAGTAGTTATACAGGATGGTGTGTATAGACAGTAGTTATACAGGATGGTGTGTATAGATAGCATGGACAGTAGTTATATAGGATGGTGTGTTGAGACAGTAGTTAGATATAGGATGGTGTGTATAGATAGTATGGACAGTAGTTATATAGGAGTGTGTGTATAGACAGTATGGGCAGAAGTTATATAGGATGGTGTGTATAGACAGTAATTATATAGGATGATGTGTATAAACAATTCGGACAGTAGTTATTTAGGATTGTGTGTATAGACAGTATGGTCAGTAGTTATATAGGATGGTGTGTATAGACTGTATTGACAGTATATGAATAGAAAAGTTGTGTACAGCAGTAGTTATATAGGGTGGTGTATATAGACAGTATGGACAGTAGTTGTATAGCATGGTGTGTATAGACAGTAGTTATATAGGATGGGGTGTATAGACAGTATGGACAGTAGTTCAATAGGATAGTGTGTATAAACAGTAGTTATATACGATGGTGTGTATAGACAGTATGGACAGTAGTTATACAGGATGGTGTTTATAGACAGTATGGACAGTAGTTATATAGGATGGTGTGTATAGACAGTATGGACAGTAGTTATATAGGATGGTGTGTATAGACAGTATGGACAGTAGTTATACAGGATTGTGTGTATAGACAGTATGGACAGTAGTTATATAGGATGGTGTGTATAGACAGTATGGACAGTAGTTATATAGGATGGTGAGTATCGACAATATGGACAGTAGTTATACAAGATTGTGTGTATAGACAGGATGGACAGTAGTTATATAGGATAGTGTTAATAGACAGTAGTTATATAGGAGGGTGTGTATAGACAGTAATTATATAGGAGGGCTGAGTATAGACAGTAGTTATATAGGACGGTGTGTATAGACAGTAGTTATATAGGATGGTGTGTATAGACAGTAGTTATATAGGATGGTGTGTACAGACAGTAGTTATATAGGATGGTATGTATAGACAGTAGCTTTATAGGATGGTGTGTATAGACAGTAGTTATATAGGATGGTGTGTATAGACTGTATGGACAGTAGTTATATAGGATGGTGTGTATAGACAGTAGTTATACAGGATGGTGTGTATAGATAGCATGGACAGTATTTATATAGGATGGTGTGTTGAGACAGTAGTTAGATATAGGATGGTGTGTATAGATAGTATGGACAGTAGTTATATAGGAGTGTGTGTATAGACAGTATGGGCAGAAGTTATATAGGATGGTGTGTATAGACAGTAATTATATAGGATGATGTGTATACACAACACGGACAGTAGTTATATAGGATTGTGTGTATAGACAGTATGGTCAGTAGTTATATAGGATGGTGTGTATAGACTGTATTGACAGTATATGAATAGAAAAGTTGTGTACAGCAGTAGTTATATAGGGTGGTGTGTATAGACAGTATGGACAATAGTTGTATAGCATGGTGTGTATAGACAGTAGTTATATAGGATGGTGTGTATAGACAGTATGGACAGTAGTTATATAGGATAGTGTGTATAGACAGTAGTTATATAGGATGGTGTGTATAGACAGTATGGACAGTAGTTATACAGGATGGTGTTTATAGACAGTATGGACAGTAGTTATATAGGATGGTGTTTATAGAAAGTATGGACAATATATATAGGATGGTTTGTAGAGACGGTATGGACAGTAGTTATACAGGATTGTGTGTATAGACAGTATGAACAGTAGTTATACAGGATTGTGTGTATAGACAGTATGGACAGTAGTTATACAGGATTGTGTGTATAGACAGTATGAACAGTAGTTATATAGGATGGTGTGTATAGATAGTATGGACAGTAGTTATATTGGATGGTGTTGATAGACAATATGGACAGTAGTTATATAGGATGGTGTTTATAGACAGTATGGACAGTAATTATATAGGATGGTGTGTATAGACAGTATGGACAGTAGTTATATAGGATGGTGTGTATAGACAGTAGTTATATAGGATGGTGTGTATAGACAGTAGTTATATAGGAGGGTGTGGATAGACAGTAGTTATATAGGAGGGTGTGTATAGACAGTAGTTATATAGGATGGTGTGTATAAACAGTAGTTATATAGGATGGTGTGTATGGACAGTATGGACAGTAGTTATATAGGATGGTGTTTATAGACAGTATGGACAGTAGTTATATAGGATTGTGTGTATAGACAGTATGGAAAGTAGTTATATAGGATGGTGTGTATATACAGTATGGACAGTAGTTATACAGGATTGTGTGTATAGACAGTATGGACAGTAGTTATATAGGATGGTGTTAATAGACAGTAGTTATATAGGAGGGTGTGTATAGACAGTAATTATATAGGAGGGTGTGTATAGACAGTAGTTATATAGGATGGTGTGTATAGACAGTAGTTATATAGGATGGTGTGTATAGACAGTAGTTATATAGGATGGTATGTATAGACAGTAGCTTTATAGGATGGTGTGTATAGACAGTAGTTATATAGGATGGTGTGTATAGACTGTATGGCCAGTAGTTATATAGGATGGTGTGTATAGACAGTAGTTATACAGGATGGTGTGTACAGATAGCATGGACAGTTGTTATATAGAATGGTGTGTTGAGACAGTAGTTAGATATAGGATGGTGTGTATACACAATACGGACAGTAGTTATATAGGATTGTGTGTATAGACAGTATGGTCAGTAGTTATATAGGATGGTGTGTATAGACTGTATTGACAGTATATGAATAGAAAAGTTGTGTACAGCAGTAGTTATATAGGGTGGTGTGTATAGACAGTATGGACAGTAGTTGTATAGCATGGTGTGTATAGACAGTAGTTATATAGGATGGTGTGTATAGACTGTATGGACAGTAGTTATATAGGATAGTGTGTATAGACAGTAGTTATATAGGATGGTGTGTATAGACAGTATGGACAGTAGTTATACAGGATGGTGTTTATAGACAGTATGGACAGTAGTTATATAGGATGGTGTGTATAGACAGTATGGACAGTAGTTATATAGGATGGTGTGTATAGACAGTATGGACAGTAGTTATACAGGATTGTGTGTATAGACAGTATGGACAGTAGTTATATAGGATGGTGTTAATAGACAGTAGTTATATAGGAGGGTGTGTATAGACAGTTATTATATAGGAGGGTGTGTATAGACAGTAGTTATATAGGATGGTGTGTATAGACAGTAGTTATATAGGATGGTGTGTATAGACAGTAGTTATATAGGATGGTGTGTATAGACTGTATGGACAGTAGTTATATTGGATGGTGTGTATAGACAGTAGTTATACAGGATGGTGTGTATAGATAGCATGGACAGTAGTTATATAGAATGGTGTGTTGAGACAGTAGTTAGATATAGGATGGTGTGTATAGATAGTATGGACAGTAGTTATATAGGAGTGTGTGTATAGACAATACGGACAGTAGTTATATAGGATTGTGTGTATAGACAGTATGGTCAGTAGTTATATAGGATGGTGTGTATAGACTGTATTGACAGTATATGAATAGAAAAGTTGTGTACAGCAGTAGTTATATAGGGTGGTGTGTATAGACAGTATGGACAGTAGTTGTATAGCATGGTGTGTATAGACAGTAGTTATATAGGATGGTGTGTATAGACAGTATGGACAGTAGTTATATAGGATGGTGTGTATAGACAGTATGGACAGTAGTTATACAGGATGGTGTTTATAGACAGTATGGACAGTAGTTATATAGAATGGTGTGTATAGACAGTATGGACAGTAGTTATATAGGATGGTGTGTATAGACAGTATGGACAGTAGTTATACAGTATTGTGTGTATAGACAGTATGGACAGTAGTTATATAGGATGGTGTTAATAGACAGTAGTTATATAGTAGGGTGTGTATAGACAGTAATTATATAGGAGGGTGTGTATAGACAGTAGTTATATAGGATGGTGTGTATAGACAGTAGTTATATAGGATGGTGTGTATAGACAGTAGTTATATAGGATGGTATGTATAGACATTAGCTTTTAGGATGGTGTGTATAGACAGTAGTTATATAGGATGGTGTGTATAGACTGTATGGACAGTAGTTATATAGGATGGTGTGTATAGACAGTAGTTATACAGGATGGTGTGTATAGATAGCATGGACAGTAGTTATATAGGATGGTGTGTTGAGACAGTAGTTAGATATAGGATGGTGTGTATAGATAGTATGGACAGTAGTTATATAGGAGTGTGTGTATAGACAGTATGGGCAGAAGTTATATAGGATGGTGTGTATAGACAGTAATTATATAGGATGATGTGTATACACACACGGACAGTAGTTATATAGGATTGTGTGTATAGACAGTATGGTCAGTAGTTATATAGGATGGTGTGTATAGACTGTATTGACAGTATATGAATAGAAAAGTTGTGTACAGCAGTAGTTATATAGGGTGGTGTGTATAGACAGTATGGACAGTAGTTGTATAGCATGGTGTGTATAGACAGTAGTTATATAGGATGGTGTGTATAGACAGTATGGACAGTAGTTATATAGGATAGTGTGTATAGACAGTAGTTATATAGGATGGTGTGTATAGACAGTATGGACAGTAGTTATACAGGATGGTGTTTATAGACAGTATGGACAGTAGTTATATAGGATGGTGTGTATAGACAGTGTGGACAGTAGTTATATAGGATGGTGTGTATAGACAGTATGGACAGTAGTTATATAGGATGGTGTTAATAGACAGTAGTTATATAGGAGGGTGTGTATAGACAGTAATTATATAGGAGGGTGTGTATAGACAGTAGTTATATAGGATGGTGTGTATAGACAGTAGTTATATAGGATGGTGTGTATAGACAGTAGTTATATAGGATGGTGTGTATAGACTGTATGGACAGTAGTTATATTGGATGGTGTGTATAGACAGTAGTTATACAGGATGGTGTGTATAGATAGCATGGACAGTAGTTATATAGAATGGTGTGTTGAGACAGTAGTTAGATATAGGATGGTGTGTATAGATAGTATGGACAGTAGTTATATAGGAGTGTGTGTATAGACAGTATGGGCAGAAGTTATATAGGATGGTGTGTATAGACAGTAATTATATAGGATGATGTGTATACACAATACGGACAGTAGTTATATAGGATTGTGTGTATAGACAGTATGGTCAGTAGTTATATAGGATGGTGTGTATAGACTGTATTGACAGTATATGAATAGAAAAGTTGTGTACAGCAGTAGTTATATACGATGGTGTGTATAGACAGTATGGACAGTAGTTGTATAGCATGGTATGTATAGACAGTAGTTATATAGGATGGTGTGTATAGACAGTATGGACAGTAGTTATATAGGATGGTGTGTATAGACAGTATGGACAGTAGTTATACAGGATGGTGTTTATAGACAGTATGGACAGTAGTTATATAGGATGGTGTGTATAGACAGTATGGACAGTAGTTATATAGGATGGTGTGTATAGACAGTATGGACAGTAGTTATACAGGATTGTGTGTATAGACAGTATGGACAGTAGTTATATAGGATGGTGTTAATAGACAGTAGTTATATAGTAGGGTGTGTATAGACAGTAATTATATAGGAGGGTGTGTATAGACAGTAGTTATATAGGATGGTGTGTATAGACAGTAGTTATATAGGATGGTGTGTATAGACAGTAGTTATATAGGATGGTATGTATAGACAGTAGCTTTTTAGGATGGTGTGTATAGACAGTAGTTATATAGGATGGTGTGTATAGACTGTATGGACAGTAGTTATATAGGATGGTGTGTATAGACAGTTGTTATACAGGATGGTGTGTATAGATAGCATGGACAGTAGTTATATAGGATGGTGTGTTGAGACAGTAGTTAGATATAGGATGGTGTGTATAGATAGTATGGACAGTAGTTATATAGGAGTGTGTGTATAGACAGTATGGGCAGAAGTTATATAGGATGGTGTGTATAGACAGTAATTATATAGGATGATGTGTATACACAATACGGACAGTAGTTATATAGGATTGTGTGTATAGACAGTATGGTCAGTAGTTATATAGGATGGTGTGTATAGACTGTATTGACAGTATATGAATAGAAAAGTTGTGTACAGCAGTAGTTATATAGGGTGGTGTGTATAGACAGTATGGACAGTAGTTGTATAGCATGGTGTGTATAGACAGTAGTTATAAAGGATGGTGTGTATAGACAGTATGGACAGTAGTTATATAGGATAGTGTGTATAGACAGTAGTTATATAGGATGGTGTGTATAGACAGTATGGACAGTAGTTATACAGGATGGTGTTTATAGACAGTATGGACAGTAGTTATATAGGATGGTGTGTATAGACAGTATGGACAGTAGTTATATAGGATGGTGTGTATAGACAGTATGGACAGTAGTTATACAGGATTGTGTGTATATACAGTATGGACAGTAGTTATATAGGATGGTGTTAATAGACAGTAGTTATATAGGAGGGTGTGTATAGACAGTTATTATATAGGAGGGTGTGTATAGACAGTAGTTATATAGGATGGTGTGTATAGACAGTAGTTATATAGGATGGTGTGTATAGACAGTAGTTATATAGGATGGTGTGTATAGACTGTATGGACAGTAGTTATATTGGATGGTGTGTATAGACAGTAGTTATACAGGATGGTGTGTATAGATAGCATGGACAGTAGTTATATAGAATGGTGTGTTGAGACAGTAGTTAGATATAGGATGGTGTGTATAGATAGTATGGACAGTAGTTATATAGGAGTGTGTGTATAGACAATAATGGACAGTAGTTATATAGGATTGTGTGTATAGACAGTATGGTCAGTAGTTATATAGGATGGTGTGTATAGACTGTATTGACAGTATATGAATAGAAAAGTTGTGTACAGCAGTAGTTATATAGGGTGGTGTGTATAGACAGTATGGACAGTAGTTGTATAGCATGGTGTGTATAGACAGTAGTTATATAGGATGGTGTGTATAGACAGTATGGACAGTAGTTATATAGGATGGTGTGTATAGACAGTATGGACAGTAGTTATACAGGATGGTGTTTATAGACAGTATGGACAGTAGTTATATAGGATGGTGTGTATAGACAGTATGGACAGTAGTTATATAGGATGGTGTGTATAGACAGTATGGACAGTAGTTATACAGTATTGTGTGTATAGACAGTATGGACAGTAGTTATATAGGATGGTGTTAATAGACAGTAGTTATATAGTAGGGTGTGTATAGACAGTAATTATATAGGAGGGTGTGTATAGACAGTAGTTATATAGGATGGTGTGTATAGACAGTAGTTATATAGGATGGTGTGTATAGACAGTAGTTATATAGGATGGTATGTATAGACATTAGCTTTTTAGGATGGTGTGTATAGACAGTAGTTATATAGGATGGTGTGTATAGACTGTATGGACAGTAGTTATATAGGATGGTGTGTATAGACAGTAGTTATACAGGATGGTGTGTATAGATAGCATGGACAGTAGTTATATAGGATGGTGTGTTGAGACAGTAGTTAGATATAGGATGGTGTGTATAGATAGTATGGACAGTAGTTATATAGGAGTGTGTGTATAGACAGTATGGGCAGAAGTTATATAGGATGGTGTGTATAGACAGTAATTATATAGGATGATGTGTATACACAATACGGACAGTAGTTATATAGGATTGTGTGTATAGACAGTATGGTCAGTAGTTATATAGGATGGTGTGTATAGACTGTATTGACAGTATATGAATAGAAAAGTTGTGTACAGCAGTAGTTATATAGGGTGGTGTGTATAGACAGTATGGACAGTAGTTGTATAGCATGGTGTGTATAGACAGTAGTTATATAGGATGGTGTGTATAGACAGTATGGACAGTAGTTATATAGGATAGTGTGTATAGACAGTAGTTATATAGGATGGTGTGTATAGACAGTATGGACAGTAGTTATACAGGATGGTGTTTATAGACAGTATGGACAGTAGTTATATAGGATGGTGTGTATAGACAGTGTGGACAGTAGTTATATAGGATGGTGTGTATAGACAGTATGGACAGTAGTTATATAGGATGGTGTTAATAGACAGTAGTTATATAGGAGGGTGTGTATAGACAGTAATTATATAGGAGGGTGTGTATAGACAGTAGTTATATAGGATGGTGTGTATAGACAGTAGTTATATAGGATGGTGTGTATAGACAGTAGTTATATAGGATGGTGTGTATAGACTGTATGGACAGTAGTTATATTGGATGGTGTGTATAGACAGTAGTTATACAGGATGGTGTGTATAGATAGCATGGACAGTAGTTATATAGAATGGTGTGTTGAGACAGTAGTTAGATATAGGATGGTGTGTATAGATAGTATGGACAGTAGTTATATAGGAGTGTGTGTATAGACAGTATGGGCAGAAGTTATATAGGATGGTGTGTATAGACAGTAATTATATAGGATGATGTGTATACACAATAATGGACAGTAGTTATATAGGATTGTGTGTATAGACAGTATGGTCAGTAGTTATATAGGATGGTGTGTATAGACTGTATTGACAGTATATGAATAGAAAAGTTGTGTACAGCAGTAGTTATATAGGGTGGTGTGTATAGACAGTATGGACAGTAGTTGTATAGCATGGTATGTATAGACAGTAGTTATATAGGATGGTGTGTATAGACAGTATGGACAGTAGTTATATAGGATGGTGTGTATAGACAGTATGGACAGTAGTTATACAGGATGGTGTTTATAGACAGTATGGACAGTAGTTATATAGGATGGTGTGTATAGACAGTATGGACAGTAGTTATATAGGATGGTGTGTATAGACAGTATGGACAGTAGTTATACAGGATTGTGTGTATAGACAGTATGGACAGTAGTTATATAGGATGGTGTTAATAGACAGTAGTTATATAGTAGGGTGTGTATAGACAGTAATTATATAGGAGGGTGTGTATAGACAGTAGTTATATAGGATGGTGTGTATAGACAGTAGTTATATAGGATGGTGTGTATAGACAGTAGTTATATAGGATGGTATGTATAGACAGTAGCTTTTTAGGATGGTGTGTATAGACAGTAGTTATATAGGATGGTGTGTATAGACTGTATGGACAGTAGTTATATAGGATGGTGTGTATAGACAGTTGTTATACAGGATGGTGTGTATAGATAGCATGGACAGTAGTTATATAGGATGGTGTGTTGAGACAGTAGTTAGATATAGGATGGTGTGTATAGATAGTATGGACAGTAGTTATATAGGAGTGTGTGTATAGACAGTATGGGCAGAAGTTATATAGGATGGTGTGTATAGACAGTAATTATATAGGATGATGTGTATACACACACGGACAGTAGTTATATAGGATTGTGTGTATAGACAGTATGGTCAGTAGTTATATAGGATGGTGTGTATAGACTGTATTGACAGTATATGAATAGAAAAGTTGTGTACAGCAGTAGTTATATAGGGTGGTGTGTATAGACAGTATGGACAGTAGTTGTATAGCATGGTGTGTATAGACAGTAGTTATAAAGGATGGTGTGTATAGACAGTATGGACAGTAGTTATATAGGATAGTGTGTATAGACAGTAGTTATATAGGATGGTGTGTATAGACAGTATGGACAGTAGTTATACAGGATGGTGTTTATAGACAGTATGGACAGTAGTTATATAGGATGGTGTGTATAGACAGTATGGACAGTAGTTATATAGGATGGTGTGTATAGACAGTATGGACAGTAGTTATACAGGATTGTGTGTATAGACAGTATGGACAGTAGTTATATAGGATGGTGTTAATAGACAGTAGTTATATAGGATGGTGTGTATAGACAGTATGGACAGTAGTTATACAGGATGGTGTTTATAGACAGTATGGACAGTAGTTATATAGGATGGTGTGTTGAGACAGTAGTTATATAGGATGGTGTGTATAGACAGTTATATAGGATTGTGTGTATAGACAGTAAGGACAGTAGTTATATAGGATGGTGTGTATAGACAGTATGGACAGTAGTTATACAGGATCGTGTTTATAGACAGTATGGACAGTAGTTATATAGGATGGTGTATATACAGTATGGACAGTAGTTATATAGGATGGTGTGTTGAGACAGTAGTTATATAGGATGGTGTGTATAGACAGTATGGACATTAGTTATATAGGATGGTGTGTTGAGACAGTAGTTATATAGGATGAGCCAGTATATACTAAAGCGAGTAAAACGGTATGTAAACGTTATTAAACTGACCATTACTATTAAAGTTTTCCATTACTTTATTTACATAGGTCAGCAGTCTCTAAGGTGCAGGGTAGAGTACCGGGTGGTAGCCGGCTAGTAACAGTGACTGAATTTCAGGGCAGGGTACTGGGCGGAGGCCTGTTATGGGGACAGTTTTGCAGTCTGATGGCCTGTACTGTCTCCCCTTTCTAGATGGTATCGGGGTGAACAGGTCCTTGATTATCTTCTTGGCCCTCCTGTGACACCGGGTGTTGTAGATGTCCTGGAGGGCAGGCAGTGTGCATACACACCACACACACACGTCACCCTATTCCCTACATAATATGGGCTCTGGTCAAAATAGTGCACTACTAGGGTGCGATTTGAGACACAAACTTTAAGAAATATTTCAGTGATGTAAGATTATTTCTTTATTAATTTAAGCATCCCTGAATATATCAATATTTATTTGTTAAGTCTTATATTTTTTTACAGTCTTTTGATATAAGAATATTTCTTTATGATAATTATTCTGAAGTCATGCTGGGTCCAGAACTAATGCTATCACGCCAGGGCAGATCGTTTGTAAAGTTGCCAGGTTTGCAGTTTGCACAAACATCACTCAACTACTAGTTATTACAGTGCCTACATACATAGTATATTTATGTATCACAGCAGTAGTGATATCTCTATGGCTCACTACAGTAGTGATATCTCTATGGACCACTACAGTAGTGATATCTCCATGGATCACTAAAGTAGTGATATCTCTATGGACCACTACAGTAGTGATATCTCTATGGATCACTACAGTAGTGATATCTCTATGGATCACTACAGTAGTGATATCTCTACGGATCACTACAGTAGTGATATCTCTATGGATCACTACAGTAGTGATATCTCTATGGCTCACTACAGTAGTGTTATCTCTATGGATCACTACAGTAGTGACATCTCTATGGACCACTACAGTAGTGATATCTCTATGGACCACTACAGTAGTGATATCTCCATGGATCATTACAGTATTGATATCTCTATGGCTCACTACAGTAGTGTTATCTCTATGGACCACTACAGTAGTGACATCTCTATGGACCACTACAGTAGTGATATCTCTATGGACCACTACAGTAGTGATATCTCCATGGATCACTACAGTAGTGATATCTCTATGGCTCACTACAGTAGTGTTATCTCTATGGACCACTACAGTAGTGATATCTCCATGGATCACTACAGTAGTGATATCTCTATGGCTCACTACAGTAGTATTATCTCTATGGACCACTACAGTAGTGGTATCTCTATGGATCACTACAGTAGTGATATCTCCATGGATCACTACAGTAGTGATATCTCTATGGATCACTACAGTAGTGATATCTCTATGGCTCACTACAGTAGTGTTATCTCTATGGATCACTACAGTAGTGATATCTCTATGGATCACTACAGTAGTGATATCTCTATGGCTCACTACAGTAGTGTTATCTCTATGGACCACTACAGTAGTGATATCTCCATGGATCACTACAGTAGTGATATCTTTGTGGATCATTTCAGTAGTGATATCTCTATGGATCATCACAGTAGTGATCTCTCTATAGATCACTACAATAGTGATATTTCTATGGATCACTACAGTAGTGATATCTCTACGGATCATTACAGTAGTGATATCTTTGTGGATCATTACAGTAGTGATATCTCTATAGATCACTACAGTAGTGATATCTCTATGGATCACTACAGTAGTAATCTCTCTACGGATCATTACCGTAGTGATATCTTTATGGATCATTACAGTAGTGATATCTCTGTGGATCATTACAGTAGTTATATCTCTATGAATCACTACAGTAGTGATATCTCTACGGATCACTACAGTAGTGATATCTCTACGGATCATTACACTAGTGATATCTTTATGGATCATTACAGTAGTGTTATCTCTGTGGATCATTACAGTAGTGGTATCTCTATTGATCACTACAGTAGTGATATCTCTATGGATCACAACTGTAGTAATCTCTCTATGGATCACTACAGTAGTGACATCTCTATGGGTCACACTCCAACACTCAGACATCATTTACAAACAAAGCATTTGTGTTTAGTGAGTCCGCCAGATCAGAGGCAGTAGGGATGACCAGGGACGTTCTTTTGATAAGTGTGCGAATTTGACTATTTTCTGTCCTGCTAAGCATTCCAGATGTAACGAGTACTTTTGGGTGTATAGGAATGTAGTGAAGTAAAAGTAAAATTTGTCAAAATATAAACAGTAAAGAACAAATACAGATACCCAAAAAAACTACTTTAAAGTATTTTTTACTTAAATACTTTTCACCACTGATCAGCAGTCAACACAAAATAATTGTAATGAGTTTGATGAGTGTTGATTGACTTATTTTAAATGAATCTACTGAATAAACACAGTAGGTATTAGGTTAAGTCTTAAACAACTGTGTGTATTAGGTTAAGTCTTAAACAACTGTGTGTATTAGGTTAAGTCTTAAACAACTGTGTGTATTAGGTTAAGTCCTAAACAACTGTGTGTAGTAGGTTAAGTCTTAAACAACTGTGTGTATTGGGTTAAGTCTTAAACAACTGTGTGTATTGGGTTAAGTCTTAAACAACTGTGTGTATTGGGTTAAGCCCTAAACAACTGTGTGTATTGGGTTAAGTCTTAAACAACTGTCTGTATTGAGTTAAGTCTTAAACAACTGTGTGTATTGGGTTAAGTCTTAAAAAACTGTGTGTATTGAGTTAAGTCTTAAACAACTGTGTGTATTGGGTTAAGTCTTAAACAACTGTGTGTATTGGGTTAAGTCTTAAACAACTGTGTGTATTGGGTTAAGCCCTAAACAACTGTGTGTATTGGGTTAAGTCCTAAACAACTGTGTGTATTGGGTTAAGTCTTAAACAACTGTGTGTATTGGGTTAAGTCTTAAACAACTGTGTGTATTAGGTTACGTCTTAAACAACTGTCTGTATTGAGTTAAGTCTTAAACAACTGTGTGTATTGAGTTAAGTCTTAAACAACTGTGTGTATTGAGTTGAGTCTTAAACAACTGTGTGTATTGGGTTGAGTCCTAAACAACTGTGTGTATTGGGTTAAGTCTTAAACAACTGTGTGTATTGAGTTAAGTCTTAAACAACTGTGTGTATTGGGTTAAGCCCTAAACAACTGTGTGTATTGGGTTAAGTCTTAAACAACTGTGTGTATTAGGTTACGTCTTAAACAACTGTCTGTATTGAGTTAAGTCTTAAACAACTGTGTGTATTGAGTTAAGTCTTAAACAACTGTGTGTATTGAGTTAAGTCTTAAACAACTGTGTGTATTAGGTTAAGTCCTAAACAACTGTGTGTATTGGGTTAAGTCTTAAACAACTGTGTGTATTGGGTTGAGTCCTAAACAACTCTGTGTATTGGGTTAAGTCTTAAACAACTGTGTGTATTGAGTTAAGTCTTAAACAACTGTGTGTATTGGGTTAAGTCTTAAACAACTGTGTGTATTGAGTTAAGTCTTAAACAACTGTGTGTATTGGGTTGAGTCCTAAACAACTCTGTGTATTGGGTTAAGTCTTAAACAACTGTGTGTATTGAGTTAAGTCTTAAACAACTGTGTGTATTGGGTTAAGCCCTAAACAACTGTGTGTATTGAGTTAAGTCTTAAACAACTGTGTGTATTGGGTTGAGTCTTAGGTATTGGTTGCGTGTTGAAACTCTACCTCTGACTTTCCTCTGTCTTCCTTTTTCTCTCTAGGGGACCATTCTGTTACCTGGAAACAGAGTCACTGAGCATCCCAGCAATGGTGACGAGGGGGGAAAATTCCTGTTTGAGGTCTCTGCAGGTAAGACAAAGAAATAGAGCTGCTTTTTATCTTACGCAAGCCAGAGCAAATCCACACGTATTATTCACCGGAAAGACCTTAATTCAAGGGCACCTCGTGATGAAAATGAGAATAGGGTGACATTGTGACAGAACCCATTATACTCACACCTCCCAAAAATGTAAGGTGTTTGGGAACACTTGCAGTCACAGCTCAGTAAACACATCTAACACAGGGAACTGTTGTTCTTTTCTGAGATGGATCTAGTGTCTACAGCAACATTCACTCCCGTCATTGTTTTGTGGGTCTCTGTGGATTATAAAGACACTACAGATTCAATCTATTCTGCTCTGCTGGAAAAGTCCAATCTTCCTTCACTCCAAAACAATACCCACATTTTTTGGGGGATTAAATTATTGTTTTGTTAGACATAATACACATTGTGTCAGTAGTCTCTTAATTATTCTGACTTCTAATGTCGGGATCCATTTTTCTCTACCGGCTAGCAGTATATCTTTCTACAACATCATAACAACAGCCCTTTGTAGTTTGAAGAGGCACTCAGTAGAAATGTTTTGATGTTGCACAGCTGGTGAGTCATTGACTTATGCAGTGACTGGATTCGTCCCTATTGAGGCTTCGCACCCTATCCCCTACATAGCAGTGGTTGGAGCCAGTTCAGGGAACAGAATATCTTTTGAAGAATAGAAACAGAACCGGGAAGGAAACTGATCTCTAGTGTTTTCCGGAAACAGATTCGTTTTTTTTTTCTAATCTTGAGAACTGTTAAAAAAAAAAGTTATACTTCCAAACATATTCCTAAAATCTAGTATACGTTTCTGTAATTCAGACTGCTCAATGTCTCACCCCTCTCTCTCACGCTCTACCCAGCTGTGACATTTCAGATGTATCTCGCCCATGAACTTATCGGACCAATCAAACACTGCTCTAAATATAGCTTTTCTATCCGTGCTAATTGGTGGAGTAAATTAATGAGATACATTTAAAAACGGCATCGATTTCACAGGCAAAAAAATATATGCGATAAGGCACTATATGAACAGTTACTTGTTGTTGTTGTTGTTGTTGTGCGATGCAGTTCAGAACCGGTTCGGAACATCGGAACGGAACAAAAGAAATAGGGGTTCTCTTCGGAACGTAACGATTGGAAAATCATTTCAGTTCCAACCCCACTACATAGTGCACAAATATTTAGCAGAGCCCTATGAGCCATGATCAAAGGTAGTGCACAATGTAGGGTATTGTGATCCATTTGGGAGTCTTTGTTTGGGTACTAGTAGTTACTTTGATGACCCGTGACATTCTTCCCAGAGCTCAGTGGCTCTTTGAGTGAGACACACACACACACACTGTGGACTTTGACCTTGCAGACCCTGAACCTGCAGTCGAGATGGCCTTGACTAGAGACTAGAGAGTACACAAAGGAAAAGGGAGTCAAGCGAGTCCTGGGAAAAAAATATTTCTAAACAGGGTCTGTGTCCCAAATGGCCCCTTATTCCCTACATCGTACTCTACTTTTGACCAGGGCCAATATGGCTCTTGTCAACAGTAGTGTACTATATACCAGGACCAATAGGACTCTGGTCAATAGTAGTGTACTCTATACCAGGACCAATAGAACTCTGGTCAACAGTAGCGTACTATATACCAGGACCAATAGGACTCTGGTCCACAGTGGTGCACTATCCAGGGAATAGGGTATTTGGGATGAGCCCAGGGCCACAGCTGTAAGACAGCCCTCAGCTGGTCTGTGGGGGAATGCGTGACCAACTCCAATGGATCCACCAGAGAGGAATGTGTAGAGGATGTTGTGTACTGACCCATGATGGAAACACAGAACACTCATCTTTTCCCGTGTACCCCTCCTTTCTCTCCCTTGCTTATTCCATTCTGGTGTATCATCCCCGTTGCTTTTATGAAGAAAACAGAATCGATATCCAAGAGGTTATTGTTCTGTATTCTATTGACTGATCCATGACTGATCTTTATTCCATTCTGTATTCTATTGACTGATCTATGACTGATCTTTATTCCATTCTGTATTCTATTGACTGATCCATGACTGATCTTTATTCCATTCTGTATTCTATTGACTGATCCATGACTGATCTTTATTCCATTCTGTATTCTATTGACTGATCCATGACTGATCTTTATTCCATTCTGTATTCTATTGACTGATCTATGACTGATCTTTATTCCATTCTGTATTCTATTGACTGATCTATGACTGATCTTTATTCCATTCTGTATTCTATTGACTGATCCATGACTGATCTTTATTCCATTCTGTATTCTACTGTTGATCCATGACTGATCTTCATTCCTTTCAATACAGTCAAGAACCAAGGCTTGTTCTCTCATGGGTTATTGTGACGGTTCTTTATTTCAGTCAATACAATGTGCCCTTGAGTTCTTCTATTTGGGTTATTAAAATGAATAAGTGGAGCTTGTCTGAACAGTGCCTGTAATGCTTTGATTGTGAGTCTGTGTATCTGAGCCTTTGTTTTTGGAGAGTTGTGTCCTTGCAGTCTATCTATCTAATGATTTGCACTAGCCAAGTGGTAGATGTATCAGTTTCAGGGTAACTTTGTGGATTTTTGGGCTTTTGTTACAGTTTTGTAACTTTTTGAATTAGTCCATTCATTGGCATTTCCTGTAAGGCATGCATCACCCCTTCCACTCAATGTGGTGTTTCTATTACAGTACATAGTGTGTGTGGCCACTGGACTAAATATTCCTGGCATCTGAGGTTTTCCTCTAATTCATACAGCCAGCCTGCTAACTTGAAAACATTTCATCCTCACATTGTGAATGCTGTTTCATTCACTAGAAGATGTGTGCATGTGATTCTCATGCCAGGAACAAGGAGAAAGAGATGATTTTCAGTGATTTGGACCAGTGTATTTTCCAGGCAACGCTTTTTGTACGTCCCAAATGGTACCATATTCCCTTTATAGTGCACTAATTTTGACCAGTGCACTATGGGCCCTTGTCAAAAGTAGTGTACTTACATAGGGAATAGGGTGCCAACACATTGTGAATAATTGCTTATATTCTTCATGTGGACTCTGTTACATGAGAGAACAAAACATAAGCTTTAGTTTGGGGATGAGTGATGGCCGAACACATGTCCATATGTCTTTGTGTTTGGCACACAAAATAAACGGTATACTGTACGTATTTCAACAGAGAATAGAGCAACTTGTAGATTTCTAGGTAAAGCACAGGCTTACATACTCCTTCCTGAGTGTATCACTGATGATGACGGTAGATTATATGCAAGACAGACTTACATACTCCTTCCTGAGTGTATCACTGATGATGACGGTAGATTATATGCAAGACAGACTTACATACTCCTTCCTGAGTGTATCACTGATGATGACGGTAGATTGTATGCAAGGCAAGCTATGTTTTGTCCTACAGCTATAAATCTCTACTTGGTCATGTGGAATAAATGGGCAATATTCCGTAGAACCTTTTAATTAGATTTATATATCAAAAAACATCTGACTTGAATGATAAATGAACTGATGGCTGAGATATGAACACTGGAGAGGAACATAAAACATGTTTTTAATCAGCAACTATCTTTTTTGTTCTGAAGTGACTTGTGACTCATAATAAATCGTTCAGTCTGTTGCCGTAGACCAGGGATCGGCAACTTTGATGTGGGTGGGGGCCCCAGTGGCTCGCGGGTCTGCATACCCACACATGCAGTCAACTGATTTGTGCAATCAATCCACTTGTGCAGTTAAACTACTTAACTCTCTTAACTAAATCCATTATACCAGTAGCCAGAGCCAGTTCTCGCCTTTTGGTGGGCCTAAGCATCTCGCGGGCAAAACATTTTACTGGCAGTATGTTTTAAAGTTAATTTCCTGCAGTTCTACACATTTTGCCATGGGGCCTAGAGAAAATTTCTCAATTTATAACAAATGTCATGAATTCTGCACATTTTGCCATGGGGCCTAGAGAAAAATTCTAAATTTTATAACAAATGTCATTAATTCTGCACATTTTGCCACGGGGCCTAGAGAAAATGTCAAAATGTTATAACAAATGTCATGAATTCTACACATTTTGCCACCGGGCCTAGAGAAAATTTCTAAATTTTATGACAAATGTCATGAGTTCTACACATTTTGCCACGGGGCCTAGAGAAAATTTCTCAATTTTATAACAAATGTCATGAATTCTGCACATTTTGCCATGGGGCCTAGAAAAAAATTCTCAATTTTATAACAAATGTCATGAATTCTACACATTTTGCCACGGGGCCTAGAGAAAATGTCTACATTTTATAACAAATGTCATGAATTCTACACATTTTGCCACGGGGCCTAGATAACATTTCTCAATTTTTATCAGCCTGAAGTAGACTGATAAAGCATCTATAGTTTCATAAACAAATCAGCTGTCAGAAAGGAGAGACTATTACCAGTGTGGCCAGCTGTAGCTGTCCAATATATCATTCATGTTTTATAAACCTTGTGACAGGGTTTTGACAAGGTTTATACATGACACTTTAATAAGTTCTATCTATGGTGTTTAATCCTAACCCTTTGGCAAGGTTTATACATGACACTTTAATAAGTTCTCTCATTGGTGTTTAACCCTAACCCTTTTGGCAAGGTTTATACATGACACTTCAATATGTTCTATCATTGGTGTTTAACCCTAACCCTTTGGCAAGGTTTATACATGCCACTTCAATATGTTCTATCATTGGTGTTTAACCCTAACCCTTTTGACAAGGTTTCAATACAGGTGGTATGTAAGTGTGGGTTATACATGACACGTTAGTCAATCATATAATTCCAGTTTTTTTGTCATCTGAATGACAATCAATCAGGTTTTGTTGTGTCACATACTCAAAATGGAAAAAGGAATGAAGTAAACTTTATATTTAGAACATGCAAACTAGCAACCACCAGTGAATTTGAAATGCAAAAATTGCTTCCACGAATAGCTTCACGTCTCTTTTCTTTGTCATAAAAACCAGTGGCACTGTCCTTGCCTTAGAAAAGAGAGAAGGTTGAGCTAAGTGTGGCATTGTTGGGGAAGCTGTTGGTGAGAGAGAGAGATGGTTCCTCTTTTAGGGAAACAGTTAGTGAGAGAGAGATGGTTCCTCTTTAAGGGAAACAGTAGGCAGGGACACTGAGTCATGTCGAAAGAAGAACACCTGCTGTCTGTGTTCTAGTAAACCATAACCATAGAATTGAATTGTTAGACTGGACCAGTGAAATATATCTGTGATGTGAGTGGCTTTGACCCTTCTAGTAATTCTACGTCTAGGAATCCATCACCCCCCCCCAGACAGACATGGCATGGGTCTGCCTAGCTGGCATTGAGCCCTAAACTCTGGATCCTGGATCATTCTAACGTCCGTAGTGTACTACTTATATCAGAATGCATGTTTAATACAATCCTTCATTCTGAGTGGTACATAAGTGTGGATATTGGAACGGAGCCTGGGTCTGCCTAGCAGCAGCCCTGAGCTCTGGGTCCTGCTCCTGTCACAGCACCCGGGTGATCGGGGTTTATAATGCTAGTTTAATGGGGGTCCTCAGTCTCTGGGGTTGCATCATATTATTCTCACTTTCAATGGGCTCAGTCTATCTCTTTATAGCTGCCTGACACACACAAACACACACACAATGTTGAATCATATTATCGTCACCTTTGGTTATGGCTTAATTACAGTGAGCCAGGAGGGGGTAGAGGAGGGCTATTCATTATCTCTGTCTTCTCCCCACATACAGAGAGCAGTGTGTGTGTGTGTGTGTGTGTGTGTGTGTGTGTGTGTGTGTGTGTGTGTGTGTGTGTGTGTGTGTGTGTGTGTGTGTGTGTGTGTGTGTGTGTGTGTGTGTGTGTGTGTGTGTGTGCGTGTGTGCATGTGTGCGTGTGTGTGTGCGCTTGTGTGTGGCAGACAGACAGACAGGAGCAGACATGGAGGTCATGTGCTTGAGCGATTTACAGTCTTGCTAATTTTATTTAGGGGGTTAATGTTTGACAAGAAGCTGACAGGGGGGAGGAGGGAGGTAGAGAGGGAGGTGGGGAAGCAGTCAATGTCAAAGTCAGGGTCAAAGCTACAGTATAGCTGTTCAGCCTCTTAAAGCCACAGGATTTAATGGCAACGATGGCAGTATTTCATACCACACAGGATCCCTGTGGATTTAGGAGGGATTTCAGTGTGCAGTTGGAGAGAGAGAGAGCATAGATTATTATTTGTAAAGTCACAGCTTTTTCTTTCAAATCAATGTTGGTGTTGGTTTGTATGCAGCAGGTAATGTTTGTATGCAGCAGGTCGTGTTTGTATGCAGCAGGTAATGTTTGTATGCAGCAGGTCATGATTGTACGCACCTGGTAATGTTTGTATGCAGCAGGTCATGTTTGTATGCAGCAGGTCATGTTTGTACGCAGCAGGTAATGTTTGTACGCAGCAGGTCATGTTTGAATGCAGCAGGTAATGTTTGTACGCAGCTGGTAATGTTTGTATGCAGCAGGTCATGTTTGAATGCAGCAGGTCATGATTGTACGCAGCTGGTAATGTTTGTATGCAGCAGGTAATGTTTGTACGCAGCGTGTAATGTTTGTATGCAGCAGGTCATGTTTGTATGCAGCAGGTAATGTTTGTACGCAGCAGGTAATGTTTGTATGCAGCAGGTCATGTTTGTACGCAGCAGGTCATGTTTGTATGCAGCAGGTCATGTTTGTATGCAGCAGGTCATGTTTGTATGCAGCAGGTCATGTTTGTATGCAGCAGGTCATGTTTGTATGCAGCAGGTCATGTTTGTATGCAGCAGGTAATGTTTGTATGCAGCAGGTCATGTTTGTATGCAGCAGGTCATGTTTGTATGCAGCAGGTAATGTTTGTATGCAGCAGGTCATGTTTGTATGCAGCTGGTAATGTATATCATGTAGTCAATGGCAGCAGCATCCTGTAGAACTCCCACTTACATTCCACTTAGTAATGTAATACTGTATTCTGCCAGACTAGGGCTTTATGTACCAGAATGGTGGGCAATGTGCCTTTTTCCTGGCATTGGGCTGGTAATTTATCACTGCGGCTTTGTTCTCTTTCTGTGCCAGGTTGAGGCCATGCATGTGGATGACCTGCCTATATCCCATCATGCCTGGGCATCTGGTGTAAGCCCTCAGAGCAGCGTGAAGCACAGGATTCGTTCCAGAGCGTGCACGCACACACACCGTACACCTCAAAGCCTCATAACTCTTTTGGGGAGGGTGTGCTGATGTTTATTGTTAAAGAACCGACAGTATGTTTACTTAACCTGGAATACCAGCATAGCGTATTGTGAGAGAGTTACGGAATAATATGTACTGTTATGTCCACCTTTCCAGTAGAAAGTTATACAATCCATATCGGCATTAGTCCTGTGGGAGTTGACTGTATTACCCGAGAGAGAGCAGCAGTAGTCCTGTGGGAGTTGACTGTATTACCCGAGAGAGAGCAGCAGTAGTCCTGTGGGAGTTGACTGTACTACCCGAGAGAGAGCAGCAGTAGTCCTTTGGGAGTTGACTGTACTACCCGAGAGAGAGCAGCAGTAGTCCTGTGGGAGTTGACTGTACTACCCGAGAGAGAGCAGCAGTAGTCCTGTGACACTGTGAAAACGTATGGCAACATCAGAAAACGACACTGTGAAAAAGTATGGCAACATCAGTAAACGACACTGTGAAAACGTATGGCAACATCAGAAAACGACACTGTGAAAAAGTATGGCAACATCAGTAAATGACACTGTGAAAACGTATGGCAACATCAGAAAATGACACTGTGAAAACGTATGGCAACATCAGTAAACGACACTATGAAAACGTATGGCAACATCAGAAAATGGTATTGCTGATGAACAAAATTCTAAATCTGTATACAGAGAGACAAATATCATAACATTGATAAAGAATTGTGTTGGTTGTTTCCCATCCATCTGTAAAGGAAAGTCCAGTAGCACACTGCTGGGAGCTAATCCTCAGCTGTTGTTGTTGTTGTGGAGGGCTGGCTGTGGCTGTGGCTGTGCAGTGCTGACTTGTCCATTGATTTTGTGCTAGCCAGCATGCTGTCAGACCCAGGACAGGTACACTGTCATTTTCCAGCCTGTCACTGAAGCTTGAGCTAGTGGTTACTGCTGATGCTCCTTGTGTGTGTGTGTGTGTGTGTGTGTTGCTCCCTGTGCACTGCCCTAACTGAATGGAATGTGTGAGCCACAGTGGGCACTAATTATTAGCAAAACACTGACTGACCACCAGGCTACAAGAACTGTCATCCCCACATTGAAGGCCAACTGTCATCAGCGGCCAGCTGAGGAGAGGTCACACACACACACACACACACACAAACACACACACAAACACACACACACACACACACACACACAAACACACACACAAACACACACACACAAACACATACACACACACACACACACACACACTCACACACATACACACACACACAGACACAGGGGAAAAAGTAACACCTGGAAAAGTCAAGACTGTTAAAAACTGCCTCTGCTGAGACTTTCAAAAGAAAACACTGTAGTGGTGTACAGTCTATAAACACTGTAGTGGTGTACAGTCTATAAACACTGTAGTAGAGTACAGTCTATAAACACTGTAGTAGTGTACAGTCTATAAACACTGTAGTAGAGTACAGTCTATAAACACTGTAGTAGTGTACAGTCTATAAACACTGTAGTAGAGTACAGTCTATAAACACTGTAGTAGAGTACAGTCTATAAACACTGTAGTAGAGTACAGTCTATAAACACTGTAGTAGTGTACAGTCTATAAACACTGTAGTAGAGTACAGTCTATAAACACTGTAGTAGAGTACAGTCTATAAACACTGTAGTAGTGTACAGTCTATAATCACTGTAGTAGAATACAGTCTATAAACACTGTAGTAGAGTACAGTCTATAGACAATGTAGGAGTGTACAGTCTTCACTGTAGTAGAATACAGTCTATAAACACTGTAGTAGAGTACAGTCTATAAACAATGTAGCAGTGTACAGTCTATAAACACTGTAGTAGAGTACAGTCTATGAACACGGTAGTAGAGTACAGTCTACAGACACAGTAGTAGAGTACAGTCTATAAACACTGTAGCAGTGTACAGTCTATAAACACTGTAGTAGTGTACAGTCTATAATCACTTTAGTAGAATACAGTCTATAAACACTGTAGTAGTGTACAGTCTATAAATACTGTAGTAGAGTACAGTCTACAGACACAGTAGTAGAGTACAGTCTATAAACACTGTAGTAGTGTACAGTCTATAAACACTGTAGTAGAGTACAGTCTATAAACACGGTAGTAGAGTACAGTCTATACACACTGTAGCAGTGTACAGTCTATAAACACTGTAGTAGTGTACAGTCTATAATCACTGTAGTAGAGTAGAGTCTATAAACACTGTAGTAGAGTACAGTCTATAAACAATGTAGTAGAGTACAGTCTATAAACACTGTAGTAGTGTACAGTCTATAAACACTGTAGTAGTGTACAGTCTGTAGACACTGTAGTAGAGTACAGTCTATAAACACTGTAGCAGTGTACAGTCTATAAACACTGCAGTAGTGTACAGTCTATAATCACTGTAGTAGTGTAGAGTCTATAAACACTGTAGTAGAGTACAGTCTATAAACACTGTAGTAGTGTACAGTCTATAATCACTGTAGTAGAGTACAGTCTATAAACACTGTAGTAGTGTACAGTCTATAAACACTGTAGTAGAGTACAGTCTATAAACACTGTAGTAGTGTACACTCTACAGACACTGTAGTAGAGTACAGTCTATGAATACTGTAGTAGAGTACAGTCTACAGACACTATAGTAGAGTACAGTCTATAAACACTGTAGTAGTGTACAGTCTATAAACACTGTAGTAGAGTACAGTCAATAAATACTGTAGTAGTGTACAGTCTACAGACACTGTAGTAGAGTACAGTCTACAGACACTGTAGTAGAGTACAGTCTGTAAGAACTGTAGTAGTGTACAGTCTATAATCACTGTAGTAGAGTAGAGTCTATAAACACTGTAGTAGAGTACAGTCTATAAACACTGTAGTAGAGTACAGTCTATAAACACTGTAGTAGTGTACAGTCTATAAACAATGTAGTAGAGTACAGTCTATAAACACTGTAGTAGTGTACAGTGTATAGACACTGTAGTAGAGTACAGTCTATAAACACTGTAGTAGTGTACAGTCTATAATCACTGTAGTACTGTACAGTCTACAGCCATTGTAGTGGTGTACAGTCTACAGACACTGTAGTAGAGTACAGTCTATAAAGACTGTAGTAGAGTACAGTCTGTAAACACTGTAGTAGAGTAAAGTCTATAAACACTGTAGTAGAGTACAGTCTATAATCACTGTAGTAGAGTACAGTCTATAATCAATGTAGTAGAGTACAGTCTATACTCACTGTAGTAGAGTACAGTCTATAATCACTGTAGTAGAGTACATTCTATAAACACTGTAGTAGAGTACAGTCTGTAAACACTGTAGTAGAGTACAGTCTATAAACACTGTAGTAGAGTACAGTCTATTAACACTGTAGTAGAGTACCGTCTATAAACACTGTAGCAGTGTACAGTCTGTAGACACTGTAGTAGTGTACAGTATATAGACACTGTTGTAGAGTACAGTCTATAAACACTGTAGCAGTGTACAGTCTATAAACACTGTAGTAGAGTACAGTCAATAAATACTGTAGTGGTATACAGTCTACAGACACTGTAGTAGAGTACAGTCTATAAACACTGTAGTAGTGTACAGTCTATAATCACTGTAGTAGAGTAGAGTCTATAAACACTGTAGTAGAGTACAGTCTATAAACACTGTAGTAGAGTACAGTCTATAAACACTGTAGTAGTGTACAGTCTATAAACAATGTAGTAGAGTACAGTCCATAAACACTGTAGTAGTGTACAGTATATAGACACTGTAGTAGAGTACAGTCTATAAACACTGTAGCAGTGTACAGTCTATAATCACTGTAGTAGTGTACAGTCTACGGTCATTGTAGTGTTGTACAGTCTACAGACACTGTAGTAGAGTACAGTCTATAAACACTGTAGTAGTGTACAGTCTATAATCACTGTAGTAGAGTACAGTTTATGAACACTGTAGTAGTGTACAGTCTATAATCACTGTAGTAGAGTACCGTCTATAAACACTGTAGCAGTGTACAGTCTGTAGACACTGTAGTAGTGTACAGTATATAGACACTGTTGTAGAGTACAGTCTATAAACACTGTAGCAGTGTACAGTCTATAAACACTGTAGAAGAGTACAGTCTATAAATACTGTAGTAGAGTACAGTCTACAGACACAGTAGTAGAGTACAGTCTATAAACACTGTAGTAGTGTACAGTCTATAAACAATATAGCAGTGTACAGTCTATAAACACTGTAGTAGAGAACAGTCTATAAACACGGTAGTAGAGTACAGTCTACAGACACAGTAGTAGAGTACAGTCTATAAACACTGTAGCAGTGTACAGTCTATAAACACTGTAGTAGTGTACAGTCTATATTCACTATAGTAGAGTACAGTCTATAAACACTGTAGTAGTGTACAGTCTATAAACACTGTAGTAGAGTACAGTCAATAAATACTGCAGTAGTGTACAGTCTACAGACACTGTAGTAGAGTACAGTCTATAAACACTGTAGTAGTGTACAGTCTATAAATACTGTAGTAGAGTACAGTCTATAAACACTGTAGTAGTGTACAGTATATAGACACTGTAGTAGAGTACAGTCTATAAACACGGTAGCAGTGTACAGTCTATAATCACTGTAGTAGTGTACAGTCTACAGTCATTGTAGTGGTGTACAGTCTACAGACACTGTAGTAGTGTACAGTCTATAAACACTGTAGTAGAGTACAGTCTATAAACACTGTAGTAGAGTACAGTCTTTAAACACTGTAGTAGAGTACAGTCTATAATCACTGTAGTAGAGTACAGTCTATAATCACTGTAGTAGACTACAGTCTATAATGTCTGTAGTAGAGTACAGTCTATAAACACTGTAGAAGAGTACAGTCTATAAACACTGTAGTAGTGTACAGTCTATAATCACTGTAGTAGAGTACCGTCTATAAACACTGTAGTAGTGTACAGTCTATAATCACTGTAGTAGAGTACAGTTTATAAACACTGTAGTAGTGTACAGTGTATAATCACTGTAGTAGAGTACAGTTTATAAACACTGTAGTAGTGTACAGTCTATAATCACTGTAGTAGAGTACCGTCTATAAACACTGTAGCAGTGTACAGTCTGTAGACACTGTAGAAGTGTACAGTATATAGACACTGTTGTAGAGTACAGTCTATAAACACTGTAGCAGTGTACAGTCTATAAACACTGTAGTAGAGTACAGTCTATAAATACTGTAGTAGAGTACTGTCTACAGAAACAGTAGTAGAGAACAGTCTATAAACACTGTAGTAGTGTACAGTCTATAAACAATGTAGCAGTGTACAGTCTATAAACACTGTAGTAGAGAACAGTCTATAAACACGGTAGTAGATTACAGTCTACAGACACAGTAGTAGAGTACAGTCTATAAACACTGTAGCAGTGTACAGTCTATAAACACTGTAGTAGTGTACAGTCTATATTCACTGTAGTAGAATACAGTCTATAAACACTGTAGTAGTGTACAGTCTATAAATACTGTAGTAGAGTACAGTCTACAGACACAGTAGAAGAGTACAGTCTATAAACACTGTAGTAGTGTACAGTCTATAAACACTGTAGTAGAGAACAGTCTATAAACACAGTAGTAGAGTACAGTCTACAGACACAGTAATAGAGTACAGTCTATAAACACTGTAGCAGTGTACAGTCTATAAACACTGTAGTAGTGTACAGTCTATGATCACTGTAGTAGAGTACAGTCTATAAACACTGTAGTAGAGTACAGTCTATACACACTGTAGTAGTGTATATTCTACAGACACAGTAGTAGAGTACAGTCTATAAACACTGTAGCAGTCTACAGTCTATAAACACTGTAGTAGTGTACAGTCTATAATCACTGTAGTAGAGTACAGTTTATAATCACTGTAGTAGACTACAGTCTATAATGTCTGTAGTAGAGTACAGTCTATAAACACTGTAGTAGAGTACAGTCTATAAACACTGTAGTAGTGTACAGTCTATAATCACTGTAGTAGAGTACAGTCTATAAACACTGTAGTAGTGTACAGTCTATAATCACTGTAGTAGAGTACAGTTTATAAACACTGTAGTAGTGTACAGTCTATAATCACTGTAGTAGAGTACCGTCTATAAACACTGTAGCAGTGTACAGTCTGTAGACACTGTAGAAGTGTACAGTATATAGACACTGTTGTAGAGTACAGTCTATAAACACTGTAGTAGAGTACAGTCTATAAATACTGTAGTAGAGTACAGTCTACAGAAACAGTAGTAGAGAACAGTCTATAAACACAGTAGTAGTGTACAGTCTATAAACAATGTAGCAGTGTACAGTCTATAAACACTGTAGTAGTGTACAGTCTATGATCACTGTAGTAGAGTACAGTCTATAAACACTGTAGTAGAGTACAGTCTATACACACTGTAGTAGTGTATATTCTACAGACACCGTAGTAGAGTACAGTCTATAAACACTGTAGCAGTCTACAGTCTATAAACACTGTAGTAGTGTACAGTCTATAATCACTGTAGTAGAGTACAGTCTATAATCACTGTAGTAGACTACAGTCTATAATGTCTGTAGTAGAGTACAGTCTATAAACACTGTAGTAGAGTACAGTCTATAAACACTGTAGTAGTGTACAGTCTATAATCACTGTAGTAGAGTACAGTCTATAAACACTGTAGTAGTGTACAGTCTATAATCACTGTAGTAGAGTACAGTTTATAAACACTGTAGTAGTGTACAGTCTATAAACACTGTAGCAGTGTACAGTCTATAAACACTGTAGTAGAGTACAGTCTATAAATACTGTAGTAGAGTACAGTCTACAGACACAGTAGTAGAGTACAGTCTATAAACAATGTAGCAGAGTACAGTCTATAAACACTGTAGTAGAGAACAGTCTATAAACACGGTAGTAGAGTACAGTCTACAGACACAGTAGTAGAGTACAGTCTATAAACACTGTAGCAGTGTACAGTCTATACACACTGTAGTAGTGTATATTCTACAGACACAGTAGTAGAGTACATTCTATAAACACTGTAGCAGTCTACAGTCTATAAACACTGTAGTAGTATACAGTCTATAATCACTGTAGTAGTATACAGTCTATAATCACTGTAGTAGAGTAGAGTCTATAAACACTGTAGTAGAGTTCAGTCTACAAACAATGTAGTAGAATACAGTCTATAATCACTGTAGTAGACTACAGTCTATAATGTCTGTAGTAGAGTACAGTCTATAAACACTTTAGTAGAGTACAGTCTATAAACACTGTAGTAGTGTACAGTCTATAATCACTGTAGTAGAGTACAGTCTATAAACACTGTAGTAGTGTACAGTCTATAATCACTGTAGTAGAGTACAGTTTATAAACACTGTAGTAGTGTACAGTCTATAATCACTGTAGTAGAGTACCGTCTATAAACACTGTAGCAGTGTACAGTCTGTAGACACTGTAGTAGTGTACAGTATATAGACACTGTTGTAGAGTACAGTCTATAAACACTGTAGCAGTGTACAGTCTATAAACACTGTAGTAGAGTACAGTCTATAAATAATGTAGTAGAGTACAGTCTACAGACACAGTAGTAGTGTACAGTCTATAAACACTGTAGTAGTGTACAGTCTATAAACAATGTAGCAGTGTACAGTCTATAAACACTGTAGTAGAGAACAGTCTATAAACACGGTAGTAGAGTACAGTCTACAGACACAGTAGTAGAGTACAGTCTATAAACACTGTAGCAGTGTACAGTCTATAAACACTGTAGTAGTGTACAGTCTATATTCACTATAGTAGAGTACAGTCTATAAACACTGTAGTAGTGTACAGTCTATAAACACTGTAGTAGAGTACAGTCAATAAATACTGTAGTAGTGTACAGTCTACAGACACTGTAGTAGAGTACAGTCTATAAACACTGTAGTAGTGTACAGTCTATAATCACTGTAGTAGAGTAGAGTCTATAAACACTGTAGTAGAGTACAGTCTATAAACACTGTAGTAGAGTACAGTCTATAAACACTGTAGTAGTGTACAGTCTATAAACAATGTAGTAGAGTACAGTCTATAAACACTGTAGTAGTGTACAGTATATAGACACTGTAGTAGAGTACAGTCTATAAACACTGTAGCAGTGTACAGTCTATAATCACTGTAGTAGTGTACAGTCTACAGTCATTGTAGTGTTGTACAGTCTACAGACACTGTAGTAGAGTACAGTCTATAAATACTGTAGTAGTGTACAGTCTATAATCACTGTAGTAGAGTACAGTTTATAAACACTGTAGTAGTGTACAGTCTATAATCACTGTAGTAGAGTACCGTCTATAAACACTGTAGCAGTGTACAGTCTGTAGACACTGTAGTAGTGTACAGTATATAGACACTGTTGTAGAGTACAGTCTATAAACACTGTAGCAGTGTACAGTCTATAAACACTGTAGAAGAGTACAGTCTATAAATACTGTAGTAGAGTACAGTCTACAGACACAGTAGTAGAGTACAGTCTATAAACACTGTTGTAGTGTACAGTCTATAAACAATATAGCAGTGTACAGTCTATAAACACTGTAGTAGAGAACAGTCTATAAACACGGTAGTAGAGTACAGTCTACAGACACAGTAGTAGAGTACAGTCTATAAACACTGTAGCAGTGTACAGTCTATAAACACTGTAGTAGTGTACAGTCTATATTCACTATAGTAGAGTACAGTCTATAAACACTGTAGTAGTGTACAGTCTATAAACACTGTAGTAGAGTACAGTCGATAAATACTGTAGTAGTGTACAGTCTACAGACACTGTAGTAGAGTACAGTCTATAAACACTGTATTAGTGTACAGTCTATAAACACTGTAGTAGAGTACAGTCTATAAACACTGTAGTAGTGTACAGTCTATAAACAATGTAGTAGAGTACAGTCTATAAACACTGTAGTAGTGTACAGTATATAGACACTGTAGTAGAGTACAGTCTATAAACACTGTAGCAGTGTACAGTCTATAATCACTGTAGTAGTGTACAGTCTACAGTCATTGTAGTGGTGTACAGTCTACAGACACTTTAGTAGAGTACAGTCTATAAACACTGTAGTAGAGTACAGTCTATAAACACTGTAGCAGTGTACAGTCTATAAACACTGTAGTAGAGTACAGTCTATAAATACTGTAGTAGAGTACAGTCTACAGAAACAGTAGTAGAGAACAGTCTATAAACACAGTAGTAGTGTACAGTCTATAAACAATGTAGCAGTGTACAGTCTATAAACACTGTAGTAGTGTACAGTCTATGATCACTGTAGTAGAGTACAGTCTATAAACACTGTAGTAGAGTACAGTCTATACACACTGTAGTAGTGTATATTCTACAGACACCGTAGTAGAGTACAGTCTATAAACACTGTAGCAGTCTACAGTCTATAAACACTGTAGTAGTGTACAGTCTATAATCACTGTAGTAGAGTACAGTCTATAATCACTGTAGTAGACTACAGTCTATAATGTCTGTAGTAGAGTACAGTCTATAAACACTGTAGTAGAGTACAGTCTATAAACACTGTAGTAGTGTACAGTCTATAATCACTGTAGTAGAGTACAGTCTATAAACACTGTAGTAGTGTACAGTCTATAATCACTGTAGTAGAGTACAGTTTATAAACACTGTAGTAGTGTACAGTCTATAAACACTGTAGCAGTGTACAGTCTATAAACACTGTAGTAGAGTACAGTCTATAAATACTGTAGTAGAGTACAGTCTACAGACACAGTAGTAGAGTACAGTCTATAAACAATGTAGCAGAGTACAGTCTATAAACACTGTAGTAGAGAACAGTCTATAAACACGGTAGTAGAGTACAGTCTACAGACACAGTAGTAGAGTACAGTCTATAAACACTGTAGCAGTGTACAGTCTATACACACTGTAGTAGTGTATATTCTACAGACACAGTAGTAGAGTACATTCTATAAACACTGTAGCAGTCTACAGTCTATAAACACTGTAGTAGTATACAGTCTATAATCACTGTAGTAGTATACAGTCTATAATCACTGTAGTAGAGTAGAGTCTATAAACACTGTAGTAGAGTTCAGTCTACAAACAATGTAGTAGAATACAGTCTATAATCACTGTAGTAGACTACAGTCTATAATGTCTGTAGTAGAGTACAGTCTATAAACACTTTAGTAGAGTACAGTCTATAAACACTGTAGTAGTGTACAGTCTATAATCACTGTAGTAGAGTACAGTCTATAAACACTGTAGTAGTGTACAGTCTATAATCACTGTAGTAGAGTACAGTTTATAAACACTGTAGTAGTGTACAGTCTATAATCACTGTAGTAGAGTACCGTCTATAAACACTGTAGCAGTGTACAGTCTGTAGACACTGTAGTAGTGTACAGTATATAGACACTGTTGTAGAGTACAGTCTATAAACACTGTAGCAGTGTACAGTCTATAAACACTGTAGTAGAGTACAGTCTATAAATAATGTAGTAGAGTACAGTCTACAGACACAGTAGTAGTGTACAGTCTATAAACACTGTAGTAGTGTACAGTCTATAAACAATGTAGCAGTGTACAGTCTATAAACACTGTAGTAGAGAACAGTCTATAAACACGGTAGTAGAGTACAGTCTACAGACACAGTAGTAGAGTACAGTCTATAAACACTGTAGCAGTGTACAGTCTATAAACACTGTAGTAGTGTACAGTCTATATTCACTATAGTAGAGTACAGTCTATAAACACTGTAGTAGTGTACAGTCTATAAACACTGTAGTAGAGTACAGTCAATAAATACTGTAGTAGTGTACAGTCTACAGACACTGTAGTAGAGTACAGTCTATAAACACTGTAGTAGTGTACAGTCTATAATCACTGTAGTAGAGTAGAGTCTATAAACACTGTAGTAGAGTACAGTCTATAAACACTGTAGTAGAGTACAGTCTATAAACACTGTAGTAGTGTACAGTCTATAAACAATGTAGTAGAGTACAGTCTATAAACACTGTAGTAGTGTACAGTATATAGACACTGTAGTAGAGTACAGTCTATAAACACTGTAGCAGTGTACAGTCTATAATCACTGTAGTAGTGTACAGTCTACAGTCATTGTAGTGTTGTACAGTCTACAGACACTGTAGTAGAGTACAGTCTATAAATACTGTAGTAGTGTACAGTCTATAATCACTGTAGTAGAGTACAGTTTATAAACACTGTAGTAGTGTACAGTCTATAATCACTGTAGTAGAGTACCGTCTATAAACACTGTAGCAGTGTACAGTCTGTAGACACTGTAGTAGTGTACAGTATATAGACACTGTTGTAGAGTACAGTCTATAAACACTGTAGCAGTGTACAGTCTATAAACACTGTAGAAGAGTACAGTCTATAAATACTGTAGTAGAGTACAGTCTACAGACACAGTAGTAGAGTACAGTCTATAAACACTGTTGTAGTGTACAGTCTATAAACAATATAGCAGTGTACAGTCTATAAACACTGTAGTAGAGAACAGTCTATAAACACGGTAGTAGAGTACAGTCTACAGACACAGTAGTAGAGTACAGTCTATAAACACTGTAGCAGTGTACAGTCTATAAACACTGTAGTAGTGTACAGTCTATATTCACTATAGTAGAGTACAGTCTATAAACACTGTAGTAGTGTACAGTCTATAAACACTGTAGTAGAGTACAGTCGATAAATACTGTAGTAGTGTACAGTCTACAGACACTGTAGTAGAGTACAGTCTATAAACACTGTATTAGTGTACAGTCTATAAACACTGTAGTAGAGTACAGTCTATAAACACTGTAGTAGTGTACAGTCTATAAACAATGTAGTAGAGTACAGTCTATAAACACTGTAGTAGTGTACAGTATATAGACACTGTAGTAGAGTACAGTCTATAAACACTGTAGCAGTGTACAGTCTATAATCACTGTAGTAGTGTACAGTCTACAGTCATTGTAGTGGTGTACAGTCTACAGACACTTTAGTAGAGTACAGTCTATAAACACTGTAGTAGAGTACAGTCTATAAACACTGTAGTAGAGTACAGTCTATAAACACTGTAGTAGAGTACAGTCTATAATCACTGTAGTAGAGTACAGTCTATAATCACTGTAGTAGAGTACAGTCTATAATGTCTGTAGTAGAGTACAGTCTATAAACACTGTAGAAGAGTACAGTCTATAAACACTGTAGTAGTGTACAGTCTATAATCACTGTAGTAGAGTACAGTCTATAAACACTGTAGCAGTGTTCAGTCTATAAACACTGTAGTAGAGTACAGTCTATAAATACTGTAGTAGAGTACAGTCTACAGACACAGTAGTAGAGTACAGTCTATAAACAATGTAGCAGAGTACAGTCTATAAACACTGTAGTAGAGAACAGTCTATAAACACGGTAGTAGAGTACAGTCTACAGACACAGTAGTAGAGTACAGTCTATAAACACTGTAGCAGTGTACAGTCTATACACACTGTAGTAGTGTATATTCTACAGACACAGTAGTAGAGTACAGTCTATAAACACTGTAGCAGTCTACAGTCTATAAACACTGTAGTAGTATACAGTCTATAATCACTGTAGTAGAGTAGAGTCTATAAACACTGTAGTAGAGTACAGTCTACAAACAATGTAGTAGAGTACAGTCTATAAACACTGTAGTAGAGTACAGTCTATAGACAATGTAGTAGAGTACTGTCTATAAACACTGTAGTAGTGTACTGTCTGTAGACACTGTAGTAGTGTATAGAATATAGACACTGTAGTAGTGTACAGTCTACAGACACAGTAGTAGAGTACAGTCTATAAACACTGTAGCAGTGTACAGTCTATAAACACTGTAGTAGTGTACAGTCTATAATCACTGTAGTATGGTAGAGTCTATAAACACTGTAGTAGAGTACAGTCTGTAGACACTGTAGTAGTCTACAGTCTACAGACACAGTAGTAGAGTACAGTCTATAAACACTGTAGCAGTTTACAGTCTATAATCACTGTAGTAGAGTACTGTCTATAAACACTGTAGTAGAGTACAGTCTATAAACACTGTAGAAGAGTACAGTCTATAAACACTGTAGTAGAGTACAGTCTATAATCACTGTAGTAGAGTACAGTCTATAATCACTGTAGTAGACTACAGTCTATAATGTCTGTAGCAGAGTACAGTCTATAAACACTGTAGTAGAGTACAGTCTATAAACACTGTAGAAGTGTACAGTCTATAATCACTGTAGTAGAGTACAGTCTATTAACACTGTAGTAATGTACAGTCTATAATCAAATTAATAGAGTACAGTTTATAAATACTGTAGTAGTGTACAGTCTATAATCACTGTAGTAGAGTGCCGTTTATAAACACTGTAGCAGTGTACAGTCTGTAGACACTGTAGTAGAGTACAGTCTATAAATACTGTAGTAGAGTACCGTCTACAGACACAGTAGTAGAGTACAGTCTATAAACACTGTAGTAGTGTACAGTCTATAAACAATGTAGCAGTGTACAGTCTATAAACACTGTAGTAGAGAACAGTCTATGAACACGGTAGTAGAGTACAGTCTACAGACACAGAAGTAGAGTACAGTCTATAAACACTGTAGCAGTGTACAGTCTATAAACACTGTAGTATTGTACAGTCTATATTCACTGTAGTAGAATACAGTCTATAAACACTGTAGTAATTTACAGTCTATTAATACTGTAGTAGAGTACAGTCTACAGACACAGTAGTAGAGTACAGTCTATAAACACTGTAGTAGTGTACAGTATATAGACACTGTAGTAGAGTACAGTCTATAAACACTGTAGTAGAGTACAGTCTATAAACAATGTAGTAGAGTACAGTCTATAATCACTGTAGTAGAGTAAAGTCTATAAACACTGTAGTAGTGTACAGTCTGTAGACACTGTAGTAGTGTACAGTATATAGACACTGTAGAAGAGTACAGTCTGTAGACACTGTAGTAGTGTACAGTATATAGACACTGTAGAAGAGTACAGTCTATAAACACTGTAGCAGTGTACAGTCTATAAACACGGTAGTAGAGAACAGTCTATAAACACGGTAGTAGAGTACAGTCTACAGACACAGTAGTAGAGTACAGTCTATAAACACTGTAGCAGTGTACAGTCTATAAACACTGTAGTAGTGTACAGTCTATATTCACTATAGTAGAGTACAGTCTATAAACACTGTAGTAGTGTACAGTCTATAAACACTGTAGTAGAGTACAGTCAATAAATACTGTAGTAGTGTACAGTCTATAAACACTGTAGTAGAGTACAGTCTATAAACAATGTAGTAGAGTACAGTCTATAATCACTGTAGTAGAGTAAAGTCTATAAACACTGTAGTAGTGTACAGTCTGTAGACACTGTAGTAGTGTACAGTATATAGACAATGTAGAAGAGTACAGTCTGTAGACACTGTAGTAGTGTACAGTATATAGACACTGTAGAAGAGTACAGTCTATAAACACTGTAGCAGTGTACAGTCTATAAACACGGTAGTAGAGAACAGTCTATAAACACGGTAGTAGAGTACAGTCTACAGACACAGTAGTAGAGTACAGTCTATAAACACTGTAGCAGTGTACAGTCTATAAACACTGTAGTAGTGTACAGTCTATATTCACTATAGTAGAGTACAGTCTATAAACACTGTAGTAGTGTACAGTCTATAAACACTGTAGTAGAGTACAGTCAATAAATACTGTAGTAGTGTACAGTCTACAGACACTGTAGTAGAGTACAGTCTATAAACACTGTAGTAGTGTACAGTCTATAAATACTGTAGTAGAGTACAGTCTATAAACACTGTAGTAGTGTACAGTATATAGACACTGTAGTAGAGTACAGTCTATAAACACTGTAGCAGTGTACAGTCTATAATCACTGTAGTAGTGTACAGTCAACAGTCATTGTAGTGGTGTACAGTCTACAGACACTGTAGTAGAGTACAGTCTATAAACACTGTAGTAGAGTACAATCTATAAACACTGTAGTAGAGTACAGTCTTTAAACACTGTAGTAGAGTACAGTCTATAATCACTGTAGTAGAGTACAGTCTATAATCACTGTAGTAGACTACAGTCTATAATGTCTGTAGTAGAGTACAGTCTATAAACACTGTAGAAGAGTACAGTCTATAAACACTGTAGTAGTGTACAGTCTATAATCACTGTAGTAGAGTACCGTCTATAAACACTGTAGTAGTGTACAGTCTATAATCACTGTAGTAGAGTACAGTTTATAAACACTGTAGTAGTGTACAGTGTATAATCACTGTAGTAGAGTACAGTTTATAAACACTGTAGTAGTGTACAGTCTATAATCACTGTAGTAGAGTACCGTCTATAAACACTGTAGCAGTGTACAGTCTGTAGACACTGTAGAAGTGTACAGTATATAGACACTGTTGTAGAGTACAGTCTATAAACACTGTAGCAGTGTACAGTCTATAAACACTGTAGTAGAGTACAGTCTATAAATACTGTAGTAGAGTACAGTCTACAGAAACAGTAGTAGAGAACAGTCTATAAACACTGTAGTAGTGTACAGTCTATAAACAATGTAGCAGTGTACAGTCTATAAACACTGTAGTAGAGAACAGTCTATAAACACGGTAGTAGAGTACAGTCTACAGACACAGTAGTAGAGTACAGTCTATAAACACCGTAGCAGTGTACAGTCTATAAACACTGTAGTAGTGTACAGTCTATATTCACTGTAGTAGAATACAGTCTATAAACACTGTAGTAGTGTACAGTCTATAAATACTGTAGTAGAGTACAGTCTACAGACACAGTAGAAGAGTACAGTCTATAAACACTGTAGTAGTGTACAGTCTATAAACACTGTAGTAGAGAACAGTCTATAAACACAGTAGTAGAGTACAGTCTACAGACACAGTAATAGAGTACAGTCTATAAACACTGTAGCAGTGTACAGTCTATAAACACTGTAGTAGTGTACAGTCTATGATCACTGTAGTAGAGTACAGTCTATAAACACTGTAGTAGAGTACAGTCTATACACACTGTAGTAGTGTATATTCTACAGACACCGTAGTAGAGTACAGTCTATAAACACTGTAGCAGTCTACAGTCTATAAACACTGTAGTAGTGTACAGTCTATAATCACTGTAGTAGAGTACAGTCTATAATCACTGTAGTAGACTATAGTCTATAATGTCTGTAGTAGAGTACAGTCTATAAACACTGTAGTAGAGTACAGTCTATAAACACTGTAGTAGTGTACAGTCTATAATCACTGTAGTAGAGTACAGTCTATAAACACTGTAGTAGTGTACATTCTATAATCACTGTAGTAGAGTACAGTTTATAAACACTGTAGTAGTGTACAGTCTATAATCACTGTAGTAGAGTACCGTCTATAAACACTGTAGCAGTGTACAGTCTGTAGACACTGTAGTAGTGTACAGTATATAGACACTGTTGTAGAGTACAGTCTATAAACACTGTAGCAGTGTACAGTCTATAAACACTGTAGTAGAGTACAGTCTATAAATACTGTAGTAGAGTACAGTCTACAGACACAGTAGTAGAGTACAGTCTATAAACAATGTAGCAGAGTACAGTCTATAAACACTGTAGTAGAGAACAGTCTATAAACACGGTAGTAGAGTACAGTCTACAGACACAGTAGTAGAGTACAGTCTATAAACACTGTAGCAGTGTACAGTCTATACACACTGTAGTAGTGTATATTCTACAGACACAGTAGTAGAGTACATTCTATAAACACTGTAGCAGTCTACAGTCTATAAACACTGTAGTAGTATACAGTCTATAATCACTGTAGTAGAGTAGAGTCTATGAACACTGTAGTAGAGTTCAGTCTACAAACAATGTAGTAGAGTACAGTCTATAAACACTGTAGTAGAATACAGTCTATAATCACTGTAGTAGAGTACAGTCTATAATCACTGTAGTAGACTACAGTCTATAATGTCTGTAGTAGAGTACAGTCTATAAACACTTTAGTAGAGTACAGTCTATAAACACTGTAGTAGTGTACAGTCTATAATCACTGTAGTAGAGTACAGTCTATAAACACTGTAGTAGTGTACAGTCTATAATCACTGTAGTAGAGTACAGTTTATAAACACTGTAGTAGTGTACAGTCTATAATCACTGTAGTAGAGTACCGTCTATAAACACTGTAGCAGTGTACAGTCTGTAGACACTGTAGTAGTGTACAGTATATAGACACTGTTGTAGAGTACAGTCTATAAACACTGTAGCAGTGTACAGTCTATAAACACTGTAGTAGAGTACAGTCTATAAATAATGTAGTAGAGTACAGTCTACAGACACAGTAGTAGAGTACAGTCTATAAACACTGTAGTAGTGTACAGTCTATAAACAATGTAGCAGTGTACAGTCTATAAACACTGTAGTAGAGAACAGTCTATAAACACGGTAGTAGAGTACAGTCTACAGACACAGTAGTAGAGTACAGTCTATAAACACTGTAGCAGTGTACAGTCTATAAACACTGTAGTAGTGTACAGTCTATATTCACTATAGTAGAGTACAGTCTATAAACACTGTAGTAGTGTACAGTCTATAAACACTGTAGTAGAGTACAGTCAATAAATACTGTAGTAGTGTACAGTCTACAGACACTGTAGTAGAGTACAGTCTATAAATTCTGTAGTAGTGTACAGTCTATAATCACTGTAGTAGAGTAGAGTCTATAAACACTGTAGTAGAGTACTGTCTATAAACACTGTAGTAGAGTACAGTCTATAAACACTATAGTAGTGTACAGTCTATAAACAATGTAGTAGAGTACAGTCTATAAACACTGTAGTAGTGTACAGTATATAGACACTGTAGTAGAGTACAGTCTATAAACACTGTAGCAGTGTACAGTCTATAATCACTGTAGTAGTGTACAGTCTACAGTCATTGTAGTGTTGTACAGTCTACAGACACTGTAGTAGAGTACAGTCTATAAATACTGTAGTAGTGTACAGTCTATAATCACTGTAGTAGAGTACAGTTTATAAACACTGTAGTAGTGTACAGTCTATAATCACTGTAGTAGAGTACCGTCTATAAACACTGTAGCAGTGTACAGTCTGTAGACACTGTAGTAGTGTACAGTATATAGACACTGTTGTAGAGTACAGTCTATAAACACTGTAGCAGTGTACAGTCTATAAACACTGTAGAAGAGTACAGTCTATAAATACTGTAGTAGAGTACAGTCTAAAGACACAGTAGTAGAGTACAGTCTATAAACACTGTAGTAGTGTACAGTCTATAAAGAATATAGCAGTGTACACTCTATACACACTGTAGTAGAGAACAGTCTATTAACACGGTAGTAGAGTACAGTCTACAGACACAGTAGTAGAGTACAGTCTATAAACACTGTAGCAGTGTACAGTCTATAAACACTGTAGTAGTGTACAGTCTATAATCACTGTAGTAGAGTACAGTCTATAAACACTGTAGCAGTGTTCAGTCTATAAACACTGTAGTAGAGTACAGTCTATAAATACTGTAGTAGAGTACAGTCTACAGACACAGTAGTAGAGTACAGTCTATAAACAATGTAGCAGAGTACAGTCTATAGACACTGTAGTAGAGAACAGTCTATAAACACGGTAGTAGAGTACAGTCTACAGACACAGTAGTAGAGTACAGTCTATAAACACTGTAGCAGTGTACAGTCTATACACACTGTAGTAGTGTATATTCTACAGACACAGTAGTAGAGTACAGTCTATAAACACTGTAGCAGTCTACAGTCTATAAACACTGTAGTAGTATACAGTCTATAATCACTGTAGTAGAGTACAGTCTATAAACACTGTAGTAGAGTACAGTCTATAGACAATGTAGTAGAGTACTGTCTATAAACACTGTAGTAGTGTACTGTCTGTAGACACTGTAGTAGTGTATAGAATATAGACACTGTAGTAGTGTACAGTCTACAGACACAGTAGTAGAGTACAGTCTATAAACACTGTAGCAGTGTACAGTCTATAAACACTGTAGTAGTGTACAGTCTATAATCACTGTAGTATGGTAGAGTCTATAAACACTGTAGTAGAGTACAGTCTGTAGACACTGTAGTAGTTTACAGTCTACAGACACAGTAGTAGAGTACAGTCTATAAACACTGTAGCAGTTTACAGTCTATAATCACTGTAGTAGAGTACAGTCTATAAACAATGTAGTAGAGTGCAGTCTACAGACACTGTAGTAGAGTACAGTCTATAAACACTGTAGTAGTGTACAGTCTATAATCACTGTAGTAGTGTACAGTCTACAGCCATTGTAGTGGTGTACAGTCTACAGACACTGTAGTAGAGTACTGTCTATAAACACTGTAGTAGAGTACAGTCTATAAACACTGTACAAGAGTACAGTCTATAAACACTGTAGTAGAGTACAGTCTATAATCACTGTAGTAGAGTACAGTCTATAATCACTGTAGTAGACTACAGTCTATAATGTCTGTAGTAGAGTACAGTCTATAAACACTGTAGTAGAGTACAGTCTATAAACACTGTAGAAGTGTACAGTCTATAATCACTGTAGTAGAGTACAGTCTATTAACACTGTAGTAATGTACAGTCTATAATCAAAGTAATAGAGTACAGTTTATAAATACTGTAGTAGTGTACAGTCTATAATCACTGTAGTAGAGTGCCGTTTATAAACACTGTAGCAGTGTACAGTCTGTAGACACTGTAGTAGTGTACAGTATATAGACACTGTTGTAGAGTACAGTCTATAAACACTGTAGCAGTGTACAGTCTATAAACACTGTAGTAGAGTACAGTCTATAAATACTGTAGTAGAGTACCGTCTACAGACACAGTAGTAGAGTACAGTCTATAAACACTGTAGTAGTGTACAGTATATAAACAATGTAGCAGTGTACAGTCTATAAACACTGTAGTAGAGAACAGTCTATGAACACGGTAGTAGAGTACAGTCTACAGACACAGTAGTAGAGTACAGTCTATAAACACTGTAGCAGTGTACAGTCTATAAACACTGTAGTAGTGTACAGTCTATATTCACTGTAGTAGAATACAGTCTATAAACACTGTAGTAATTTACAGTCTATTAATACTGTAGTAGAGTACAGTCTACAGACACAGTAGTAGAGTACAGTCTATAAACACTGTAGTAGTGTACAGTATATAGACACTGTAGTAGAGTACAGTCTATAAACACTGTAGTAGAGTACAGTCTATAAACAATGTAGTAGAGTACAGTCTATAATCACTGTAGTAGAGTAAAGTCTATAAACACTGTAGTAGTGTACAGTCTGTAGACACTGTAGTAGTGTACAGTATATAGACACTGTAGAAGAGTACAGTCTGTAGACACTGTAGTAGTGTACAGTATATAGACACTGTAGAAGAGTACAGTCTGTAGACACTGTAGTAGTGTACAGTCTACAGACACAGTAGTAGAGTACAGTCTATAAACACTGTAGCAGTGTACAGTCTATAATCACTGTAGTAGAGTACAGTCTATAAACAATGTGGTAGAGTACAGTCTATAAACACTGTAGTAGAGTACAGTCTATAAACACTGTAGTAGAGTACAGTCTATAATCACTGTAGTAGAGTACAGTCTATAAACACTGTAGTAGTGTACAGTCTGTAGACACTGTAGTAGTGTACAGTATATAGACACTGTAGAAGAGTACAGTCTGTAGACACTGTAGTAGTGTACAGTCTACAGACACAGTAGTAGAGTACAGTCTATAAACACTGTAGCAGTGTACAGTCTATAATCACTGTAGTAGAGTACAGTCTATAATCACTGTAGTAGAGTACTGTCTATAAACACTGTAGTAGTGTACAGTCTATAATCACTGTAGTAGAGTAGAGTCTATAAACACTGTAGTAGAGTACAGTCTATAAACACTGTAGTAGAGTACAGTCTATAAACACTGTAGTAGTGTACAGTCTATAATCACTGTAGTAGTGTACAGTCTACAGACATTTTATTGGTGTACAGTCTACAGACACTGTAGTAGAGTACAGTCTATAAACACTGTAGTAGTGTACAGTCTATAATCACTGTAGTAGTGTACAGTCTACAGACATTGTAGTGGTGTACAGTCTATAGACACTGCAGTAGAGTACAGTCTATAAACAATGTAGTAGAGTACAGTCTATAAACACCGTAGTAGTGTACAGTATATAGACACTGTAGTAGTGTACAGTATATAAACATTATAGTAGTGTACAGTCTACAGACACTTTATAGTAGTACACAACAGTCTACATACACTGTAGTAGTGTACAGTCTGTAGACACTGTAGTAGTGTACAGTCTGGCAACTATAGATCTGATGGTACTATAGAACTAAAGGCATCTATAGAACTAATGGCAACTACAGAACTAATGGCAACTATAGAACTAATGGCAACTACAGAACTAATGGCAACTACAGAACTAATGGCAACTATAGAACTAATGGCAACTACAGAACTAATGGCAACTATAGAACTAATGGCAACTATAGAACTAATGGCAACTATAGAACTAATGGCAACTACAGAACTAATGGCAACTACAGAACTAATGGCAACTACAGAACTAATGGCAACTATAGATCTAATGGCAACTACAGAACTAATGGCAACTATAGAAATAATGGTACTACAGAACTAATGGCAACTATAGAACTAATGGCAACTATAGAACTAATGGCAACTACGGAACTAATGGCAACTACAGAACTAATGGCAACTATAGAACTAATGGCAACTATAGAACTAATGGCAACTACAGAACTAATGGCAACTATAGAACTAATGGCAACTACAGAACTAATGGCAACTATAGAACTAATGGCAACTACAGAACTAATGGCAACTATAGAACTAATGGCAACTATAGAACTAATGGCAACTATAGAACTGTAATGTTTTGTCTGAAGCCCCTTGACTTTACCACTAGATGGCGATATGTCAACCCAGATTGATTCTCCTGTCTTAATTGTTGTTAGTAATGGCCTCACCTGTGTTGAATTACTTTTAATGACAAACCCTATTTAAGGCCCCACTGCCCTTTTGTTCATGTTCAGTCCTGATGTTGGTCTAGGTGTTGTCATTCTCTAGGATTCCTTGTGTCTGATATTTTTCTGACTTCTAATATTTGAACTTGGATTCTATGTTTTTTTTGTTTCCTTTTGTGGACTTTTGGAAAGATGTTTCTGGACTCATGTTGAGAGATTTCTCTCTGTTTTGGATTACCTTTTTGTATTGCCTCCCAAGCGGAGTTGTTTAAGTTACCCTGGGACACAATCATTTAAAGTGTTGCCTAAGACTGTTGCTAAGTTTTGCCTTTTTTCTCTGAAGTAAAGAGCCAAAGATAAAACCCAGACTTTTGAGATCTCATTGTTTTCTAATTCCTCTGCACTTGGGCTCAACCTCCTCCAGTAGTGGAGTGGTCAACATCAAGGACACACGCATCCATCGGGGACCTGAGTTTGATCCCCAGCTGGCTCGTAACAGTAGGACTGAACCATGGATACAGGCCCAGCAGAGGAAGCTCAACCGTTGTCCAAAGCAGAACGCATCTTAGCTGCGGTTTCAAGCCAGGCAGCTACCATGGAACGACATGAACAAACTCTTGCACAACAGGAAGCTGCTGTATCAAAACTGGGTCAAGCCATCACAGAGATCTTGCAGCACCTTCAAATACTTTTGAACCCACAGCGGGATACTGATTCTCAACCCCAAGCTCCACCAGCACCTCCCAGCAACTTCGAGGTTCATCTACCGCACCCTGAAAGGTACGATGGAAGCCTTGGCAGATGCAAAGGCTTCCTCACACAGTGCTCACTGAACTTTGAATTACAACCTAATAAGTTTCCAACTTCACGTAGCAAGGTAGCTTATGTTATTACCCTTTTATCTGGGAAGGCCCTAGCCTGGGCCACTGCACTGTGGGAGCAGTCTCCACAACCAGCAGTCTGTTCTGATTACAGTTGCTTTATTGACGAGATGAGGAGGGTGTTTGAACATCCAGTAAGGGGACGTGAGGCAGCTAGCCGCCTCCTTCAGCTAAGTCAGGGTACTCAAAGTGTCGCAGAATTAGCCGTGGAGTTTCGAACCCTAGCTATGGAGAGTGGCTGGAACCCGGAAGCATTGACTGTGGCTTTCAATAGAGCACTTTCTGATGAACTCAAGGACGAATTGGCAGCCCGTGATCCTGCAACGGACCTAGAGTCTTTGATTGCTATGGCAATTCGATTAGATAATCGTCTTGAGAGAGGCGTCGGGAGCGCACAATGTCTTCTAGGTATGTTCCCAATCAACATCCCTTGGTACTGCACCTGCCTCATGATCACCCTGCCTCATCTGTAACTTGCACTGAGGAGCCCATGCAGCTGGGCCGATCACGGCTCTCCCAGTCTGAGCGGAACCGCAGGATCAAGGAAAGATGCTGCTTGTACTGTGGTGAACCTGGCCACTTTAGAGCTCTCTGCCCGATCCTTTCGGGAAAAGCCAACTCTTGTCCAGTGAAGGGAGGACTGTGATGAGAGAGACTACTTCTCCCAACTCAGCATCTTCTGGGGTTTTCTTGTCTACTCATCTTTATGGAACAATCAGTCACATCCCCTAAAGGCCTTTGTGGATTCCGGGGCTGCTGGGAACTTTATGGATTTGGAAATTGCCAGACATCTTCAGGTGCCACTTACCAACCTTGAGGAACCCCTGACCATTACAGCATTGGATGGAAGACCCTGGGTTCTGGTCGGGTGAGTCTGAGCACTATTCCTGTACTACTTCGGATTGAGGGTCACCAAGAGACTATACAGTTTTATGTAATCAAGTCACCAGAATTCCCTTTAATCCTTGGTTTTCCTTGGCTAGCCCATCATAACCCCCAGATTAACTGGTTCTCTGGTAACATTGTCAAATGGGGGCCTCATTGTAATAACTTGTGTCTCGCTACTTCATCTCTTGAACTTCTTGTCTCTCCCAAGTTAAGTCAGACTACCCTGCAATCATCCGGGACTCCTCCAGAGTTATCCGTGTTCCCCCTGACTATGCAGACTTGCTAGAGGTGTTCAGCAAGAAGGCGGCCTCATCCTTACCCCCTCACAGACCTTATGATTGTGCCATCGACTTGTTGCCTGGAATGTGCCCTCCTAGGGGGAGACTATTTTCCATTTCCCCACCAGAGAGGAAGGCCATGGAGGACTATATTCACGAGGCCCTGAAATCTGGCTTTATACGTCCCTCGACTTCACCAGCAGGAGCTGGATTCTTCTTTGTTGCTAAGAAGGATGGGGGTCTCCGACCCTGTATTGATTACAGGGGTCTCAATAAGATCACCATAAAGAACCGTTATCCTCTTCCATTAATGTCTACTGCCTTCGAGTTGCTTCAGGGGTCAACTGTATTCACTAAACTGGACCTTCGAAATGCTTATCATCTGGTCGCATCCGCGCTGGTGATGAATGGAAGACCGCTTTAATACACCAACGGGCCACTATGAGTATAGAGTCATGCCTTTCGGTCTGGGAAATGCCCCTGCTGTATTTCAAGCTTTGATTAATGATGTGTTAAGAGACATGCTGAACAGATTTGTATTTGTTTATTTGGATGACATTCTTATCTTTTCCAAGGACCTCCAGGAACACGTGCAGCATGTTCGCCTAGTCCTCCAGCAGCTCCTGAGAAACCATCTGTTCATCAAACTTGAGAAGAGTGAGTTCCATGTTCAAGAGGTCTCCTTTTTGGGCTTCATTGTATCTAAAGGTCATATCCAGATGGACACTGCCAAAACCAAAGCGGTTAAAGATTGGCCTCAACCCATGTCCAGTAAGCAGGTACAACGCTTTCTCGGCTTTTCCAATTTTTATCGAAAGTTCATACGCAATTTCAGTGCCATTGCTGCTCCACTTACGACTCTTACTAGGAAGAATATTAAGGGCTTCCAGTGGACAGACGAAGCTGAGAAGGCTTTCTGCAAACTAAAAGACAGATTTACTTCAGCGCCCATTCTCACTATCCCGACCCTGAGCTGCCCTTCATAGTCGAGGTGGATGCCTCTGAGGTAGGGGTCGGCGCTGTACTTTCCCAGCGGGCCAGAAGAGACGACAGATTGCATCCTTGTGCCTTCTTTTCACACAAGCTATCTTCTAGTGAAAGAAATTATGATATTGGTAACAGGGAGTTATTAGCAGTCAAGCTAGCATTGGAGGAGTGGAGGCACTGGTTGGAGGGCGCCAAACATCCCTTTGTTGTATGGACTGACCACAAGAATCTAACTTATATCCAAGAAGCCAAGAGACTGAACTCTCGCCAGGCCCGATGGGCTCTATTTTTTAATCGCTTTGACTTTGTTCTCTCCTATCGACCAGGCTCTAAGAATCAGAAACCTGATGCTCTCTCCAGGCAGTTTGATCCACCCAACATGGTTTCAACCCGGTGACGATCATCCCCTCCAAGATTCTGGCTCCAGTTAGATGGGGAATAGAGACCATTGTGAGAGAAGCACAGCAGCAGGAGGCTGACCGGGTAATGGGCCACCTGGCCGCCTTTTTGTACCCAAGAGAGTGCGCACCGATGTTTTACAATGGGGGCATTCCTCATCAATCACATGCCACCCAGGAGTCAGTAGGACTCTTGACTTCCTTTCCAGACGCTTCTGGTGGCCAAAGATTGCTGGAGATGTCAAATCCTTTGTTGCTGCCTGCCCCATTTGTGCCCAGCATAAGGATTCCAGGTCTCGTCCACAAGGTCACCTGCTACCCCTCCCAGTCCCTGCTCGGCCTTGGTCACATATTTCTATGGACTTTGTAACGGGTCTACCACTCTCCCAAGGTAACAAAGTGATTTTGGTAGTTGTGGATAGATTTTCAAAGGCTTGCCACCTTATTCCATTGCCAAGACTTCCTTCAGCTCCACAGACTGCTGAGGTTGTATTGCAGAATATTTTAGGTTGCATGGCTTTCCCCAAGATGTTGTTTCAGACCGTGGCCCTCAGTTTGCATCCAGGTTCTGGAAGGCCTTCTGCCAGCTGATTGGGGCTTCAGCAAGTCTGTCATCTGGTTTTCATCCCCAGTCTAATGGACAGACTGAAAGAACTAACCAAGAGATAGAGACAACCTTGAGATGTCTAGCTTCATCCAACCCAATGACCTGGAGCAAACACCTGATATGGGCAGAATTTGCCCATAATACTCTTCGCCATTCCTCAACGGGTATGTCACCTTTGAATGCCAGTTTGGTTATCAACCTCCTTTGTTTTCTGAGCAAGAGACTGAGGTGGGGGTTCCGGCTGCCCAACATCTCGTTCGACGGTGCCACAGGGTGTGGAAGAAGGCCCGAGCTGCGCTTCTGAAGGCTTCACAGCTACAACAGCAACGGGCCAACCGTCGCGCAGACCAGCACCATCTCTACGGCCAGGGCAGAAGGTCTGGTTGTCCAGCAAGGACCTTCCTTCGCGTTGAAGCACGCAAGTTGGCTCCAAGATTCATAGGTCCCTTCAAGGTTTTAAGGAAAGTAAACCCTGTTTCCTACCGTCTCCTACTTCCCAAGTCGTTGCGCATTCATCCCACCTTTCATGTTTCCCTCTTAAAACCTGTCAAATACAGTCCTCTGTCTCCTGCCACCAGGCCACCCCCAGCACCACAGATCATCGATGGCCAGCCAGCATACAGGGTCAAGCGGATATTGGACACTCGACTGGTCCGTGGTAGACGGCAGTTTCTAGTGGACTGGGAAGGATATGGGCCGGAGGAACGGTCTTGGGTCCCCACTCACCATATCCTGGACAAGAGTTTGATCAGAGACTTTCATCGTCTCCACTCAACCGAGCTATTGGGAACGCCAGGAGCCGTTCCTAAAAGAGGGGTTCTGTAATGTTTTGTCTGAAGCCCCTTGACTTTACCACTAGATGGCGATATGTCAACCCAGATTGATTCTCCTGTCTTAATTGTTGTTAGTAATGGCCTCACCTGTGTTGAATTACTTTTAATGACAAACCCTATTTAAGGCCCCACTGCCCTTTTGTTCATGTTCAGTCCTGATGTTGGTCTAGGTGTTGTCATTCTCTAGGATTCCTTGTGTCTGATATTTTTCTGACTTCTAATATTTGAACTTGGATTCTATGTTTTTTTTGTTTCCTTTTGTGGACTTTTGGAAAGATGTTTCTGGACTCATGTTGAGAGATTTCTCTCTGTTTTGGATTACCTTTTTGTATTGCCTCCCAAGCGGAGTTGTTTAAGTTACCCTGGGACACAATCATTTAAAGTGTTGCCTAAGACTGTTGCTAAGTTTTGCCTTTTTTCTCTGAAGTAAAGAGCCAAAGATAAAACCCAGACTTTTGAGATCTCATTGTTTTCTAATTCCTCTGCACTTGGGCTCAACCTCCTCCAGTAGTGGAGTGGTCAACATCAAGGACACACGCATCCATCGGGGACCTGAGTTTGATCCCCAGCTGGCTCGTAACATAGAACTAATGGCAACTATAGAACTAATGGCAACTACAGAACTAATGGCAACTACAGAACTAATGGCAACTATAGAACTAATGGCAACTATAGAACTAATGGCAACTATAGAACTAATGGCAACTATAGAACTAATGGCAACTATAGAACTAATAAAAACTACAGAACTAATGGCAACTATAGAACTAATGGCAACTACAGAACTAATGGCAACTATAGAACTAATGGCAACTATAGAACTAATGGCAACTACAGAACTAATGGCAACTATAGAACTAATGGCAACTACAGAACTAATGGCAACTATAGAAATAATGGTACTACAGAACTAATGGCAACTACAGAACTAATGGCAACTACAGAACTAATGGCAACTACTGTCAAGGGTCTCAGTGTAGCAGGTAAAGCTCAGGACAACAGAGATGAGTTATCACGTGTCTTTACTCAAACAAACTGCAAATTCCAAGTAGGAAATATAACAAGCTCACAAAACTGACCAACTTACAATGAACAATTACGCACAAAACCATGGGGGAAACAGAGGGTTTAAATAAGGAACATGTAATTATTGGAATAGAAACCAGGTGTGTATAATGAAGACAAAACAAACAGAAATTGAAAAGTGGATCGGCGGTGGCTAGAAGACCGGTGACGTCGACCGACGAACGCCGCCCGAACAAGGAGAGGGACCGACTTCGGCGGAAGTCGTGACAACTACAGAACTAATGGCAACTATAGAACTAATGGCAACTATAGAACTAATGGCAACTATGGAACTAATGGCGAGTGGAGAAGAATGTTTTGTACATATTTTCAACAGAGTCACGAATACAGAAAATAGCCTGAACTGAAGGGAATGTTTCAGTCATCTTTTAACCATTTTTCTGAGCCAAAACAATACTGGTGTCTCCTCTCCATGGCATCCTCTTCCAGTGAATTTCAACCAGGGAAAAACAAGGGGACAGCCTTATGAACCGGCGAATAAAGAGCCTACAGAGAACCAGAGAAAGAACGAACGAGAGGAAAACTTAACAAACTAATTCCACTCAGTCTAAGTCTGACCCTGGCTACAGCTGGAAGGTTGCTGTAGGACCATCTGGGTCGACTTGGACAGAGGAAGAGAGAGAGAGAGAGAGAGAGAGAGAGAGAGGAGAGAGAGAGAGAGAGAGAGAGAGAGAGAGAGAGAGAGATGGACAACACACAGTTGTCCATTGTCCTGGGAGGCGATGATAGAAGCTGGAGAGAGGCCAGGTATCTGTTGACTACTAAGGGGCAGAGAAGGGCAGAAGGGGTAGAGGATAGAATGAGTGACGAAGAGGGGGAGAGAAGGGGAGAAGAGAAAATAGGGAGTGACTGAGTGAAGGAAAAAGGGAGGAGGGTGGCACGGGTGTGAAATACTCAAGGAGACTTTCTCTCTCTCTCTCTCTCTCTCTCTCTCTCTCTCTCTCTCTCTCTCTCTCTCTCTCTCTCTCTCTCTTCTTTGCAGCATCTTCTACCTAAATCTATAGATAAATACTGTGGCCAGCTATTTTCTACAGTCTAGTCTTTCATTTGTGTAGGTTAGTCGTGTCTGATGCCTATATAGGTGTTTTGATGCCCCAAAAACATTCATTTAACTATACACTGACAGTAGAAAACATTATGAACACCTTCCTAATAATGGGTTGCACCCCCCTTTTGCCCTCAGAACAGCCTCAATTCGTTGGGGCATGGAGTCTACAAGTTCTCTTGAAAGCATTCCACAGAGATGCTGGCCCATGTTGACTCTAATGCTTCCCACAGTTGTGTCAAGTTGGCTAGATGTCCTTTGGGTGGTGGACCGTTCTTGATACACATGGGAAACTGTTGAGCGTGAAAAATCCGACAGCCTTGCAGTTTTTGACACAAACCTTGCCGTTTTTGGCACCTACTACCATACCCCGTTCAGAGGCACTTTATTGTTTTGTCTTGCCCAGTCACGCTCTGAATGGTGGACATACACAATCCATGTCTCAGTTGTCTCAAGGCTTAAAAATCCTTCTTTAACCTGTCTCCTCCCCTTCATCTACATTGATCATAGCTTTCACCTGGATTCACCTGGTCAGCCTATGTCATGGAAAGAGCAGGTGTTCCTAATGTTTGGGGCAATCAGATCACTTGACTTTTTCCACGTTTTGTTACATTACAGCCTTACTGTAGAATTGATTCCCCCCCAAAATTCACTCATCAATCTACACACAATGCCCATAATAAATGCAAAAACAGGTTTTTAAGAAATGTTTGCAAAGACTGTAAAACTGAAATATTACAGTAAGGGTCTAAAGTATTCAGACCCTTTACTCAGTACTTTGTTGAAGCACCTTTGGCAGCAACTACAGCCTTGAGTCTTCTTGGGTATGATGCTGCAAGCTTGGCACACCTGTATTTGGGGAGTTTCTCCCATTCTTCTCTGCAGATCCTCTCAAGCTCTGTCAGGTTGGATGGGGAGAGTCGCTGCACAGCTATTTTCAGGTCTCTCCAGAGATATTAGATCGGGTTCAAGTCCGGGCTCTGGCTGGGCCACTCAAGGACATTCAGAGACTTGTCCCAAAGCCACTCATGCGTTGTCCTGGCTGTGTGCTTAGGGTTGTTGTCCAGTTGGAAGGTGAAACTTCACCCCAGTCTGAGGTCCTGAGCGCGGTGCCACCACCATTCTTCACCGTAGGGATGGTGCCAGGTTTCCTCAAGACGTGATGCTTGGCAATCAGGCCAAAGAGTTCAATCTTGGTTTCATCAGACCAGAGAATTGTATTTCTCAAGGTCTCAGTCCTTTAGGTGCCTTTTACTCCGTGCAGGCTGTCATGTGCCTTTTACTGAGGAGTGGCTTCCATCTGGCCACTCTACCACTAAGGCCTGATTGGTGGAGTGCTGCAGAGATGGATGTCCTTCTGAAAGGTTCTCCCATCTCCACAGAGGAACTCTGAAGCTCCGTCAGAGTGACCGTCGGGTTCTTGGTCACCTCACTGACTAAGACCCTTCTTCCCCGATTGCTCTGTTTTGGCCGGGAGGCCAGCTCTAGGAAGAGTCTTGGTGGTTCCAAACTTCCTCCATTTAAGAATAATGGAGGCCACTGTTCTTGGGGACCTTCAATGCTGTAGAAATGTTTTGGTACCCTTCCCCAGATCTATGCCAGATCTATACCTCGACACAATCCTGTCTTGGAGCTCTATGGACAATTCCTTTGACCTCATGGCTTGGTTTTTGCTCTGACATGCACTGTCAACTGTGGGACCTTATATAGACAGGTGTGTGCCTTTCCAAATCATGTACAATCAATTGAATTTACTACAGGTGGACTCCAATCAATCTCAAGGGTGATGAATGGAAACAGGATGCACCTGAGCTAAATTTCGGTTCTCATAGGGTCTGAATACTTATGTAAATAAGGTATTTCTGTTGTTGTAAATTGTAATAAATTTGCAACAATTTCTAAAAACCTGTTTTAACTTAGTCATTATAGGGTATTGTGTGTAGATTGATGAGGAAAATGTTTTATTCAATCCATTTTAGAATAAGGCTGTAACGTAACATAATCTGTAAAAAGTCAAGCGGTCTGAATACTTTCCCGAATGCACTAGGTCAATATTACCACATAGTCTCTCGTAACAGACTGCTAAGAAGCTGGTCAGCTTGTAGGCAAGATCTAAATCTCAATATGCCTAACTGTAAAAGACACACCTGCATTGGCCTGTCAGTATAACTCAGCAGTCAGTCAGTCAGCCTCTCACCTGCAGCTCTCCACATGGGGGAATGTTGGTGTGGGAATGGCTCTGTCATGTTGGCTACAGATGTAGGATCTTCATTTTATCACTCTTTTGTTGCTGAGAATTTTCCTGCCCAGTTTGTGTTGATGACATACTACTCCAGGTGAGGAGATGAGGAGAGCTTACAGGAGAACTACAAGCGAAAGAAAGCCAAGGACACAGATTCTTTAGCATGCTTTAGGACAAGACAACTCATATCTTAGTAATTGCTGCTATACTTGTTATTGTTGACAGAATGGTCACAGAGTGCACCGCCTGGTGATTCAGACAAATGGTCTTTGTCATTGCAACAAACCCAACCTTTCTCCTATTTTTGGGGAATGTGTTGGAAGGTCAAGGAGACATTTAGTTCACTCTTGAGTGCTCTTCTCCAAGCACCATAAACACTAAGAGTCGAACCGTGGGCGATCCTTCCTGATTGATTTAGTTTCTGATAGGGTGATAATAAATTAAAACAGTCGGTGCGTCAGTGCACAGCAAGAGAAAGTCAGAGATCAGAAAATCTGTCAATGTTGAGCTGTGGTTAATCATCTGATTCCTAACACAAAATTCCAACAAGGAAGTACCCCTGCTGTTTTGAAGAGGGGGAAAGAGTGCACCTCTGCCTCTCTCCCTCAGTCTGTCTAGTTGTGCTTTAGTATGCTCGGTGTGTCGTCACTCTGTTTGCCTGAGGCTGTTCTTATCGGTCACATGCACGTGTTTAACAGATGTTATTGTGGCTGTTTGCGAAATGCTTTTAGTAGCGAAATGCTTTTAGTAGCGAAATGCTTTTAGTAGTGAAATGCTTTTAGTAGCGAAATGCTTTTAGTAGTGAAATGCTTTTAGTAGTGAAATGCTTTTAGTAGCGAAATGCTTTTAGTAGTGAAATGCTTTTAGTAGCTAAATGCTTTTAGTAGTGAAATGCTTTTAGTAGCGAAATGCTTTTAGTAGTGAAATGCTTTTAGTAGCGAAATGCTTTTAGTAGTGAAATGCTTTTAGTAGTGAAATGCTTTTAGTAGTGAAATGCTTTTAGTAGCGAAATGCTTTTAGTAGCGAAATGCTTGTCATGTAACACTAGGCAGGTGGATGGCTTCAGGGCTCAGGCAGAACTGCTGTTGTTAATACAGCTAGGGGACAGGGACAGGGACAGGGGACAGGGGACAGGGGGCAGGGGGCAGGGGACAGGGGACAGGGGACAGGGGGCAGGGGACAGGGGACAGGGGACAGGGGACAGGGACAGGGGACAGGGGACAGGGGACAGGGTCAACCACAATGTATTATTTCTATGTTAACCTCACATATTTGACATGCCAGGCATTCTCTTGTCCTATTCGATAGTGTTGTGAGACGCTTGGTTAAACACTAAAGTAGTTGCTCTGTTATTGAAAAAGGATTTAGGCTCTCATGTAGGTATTCTCTCATCATACAGGGTTGAAACTTGTACAGTGTTGTGTGAGCCCCTTGGTGAGACACCACTGCAGCAGTTCTGCATGGAAGAATTCCTCGCCACCCGTGTGAAAGAATGGCTATAGTGTCCTCATGTGGTTTCATAAGTCATTACAGCAAAGGAAAAATATGCCAAGGTTTCATCTGCTGTGCTGTCCTGAATAACATTATGACTGTGTTTTTACAAACATAGGCCATTTTTCTACATGTTAGTAAATGTCGACAATAACAATCTATTTCTGTTTGCTTGTGTATTGTCCAGGCTGGTTATGTTGTCGAAGTCCCAACAGAGTCCCACTACTCACGCTGGCAAGCACTTAAAAGTGTATCAGTATCTCATATAGAATATCCACCTCTCCTCTGTGAAATGGATATTTACATCCACTCACTCTCTATGGAAGTACAGTTTGAGGGAAACCAAGGGCAGCGGTGGGAGAAACAAGGTCATGCCCTCTCCATTTTGCACTACTAGGAACATCTGAACAGCTTCAGGCATACGTAGATTGTGTCCCAAACAGGGAATTTGGTCTAAAGTAGTGCACTAGACAGGGAAAAGGGTGCTATTTGGGATGCAGACATACTGTAGCAAGTTTAATGCATCTCTAATGTTACAGATTGATATGAGCTGGTGTGGACAGATATGTGTTTGTTTGACAGCAAAGTGCTCACTGTCCTTTTCATTTAGATTATGTGCCAGCCAGGGCAGCATCAGACCAGCCTCGGGGGCCTAAGTTAGACCAGCCAGGGCAGCACCAGACCAGCCTCGGGGGCCTAAGTTAGACCATCCAGGGCAACACCAGACCATTCTCGGGGGCCTAAGTTAGACCAGCCAGGGCAGCACCAGACCTGCCTCAGGGGCCTAAGTTAGACCAGCCAGGGCAGCACCAGACCTGCCTCAGGGGCCTAAGTTAGACCAGCCAGGGCAGCACCAGACCAGCCTCGGGGACCTAAGTTAGACCAGCCAGGGCAGCACCAGACCAGCCTCAGGGGCCTAAGTTAGACCAGCCAGGGCAGCACCAGACCAGCCTCGGGGACCTAAGTTAGACCAGCGAGGTAGACCTTGAGGAGCAGCAGGGAGGGAAACAACAACCACCAGAACAATTCTCACCTGTCTGTGTCCTGGGAGAAGGACGTAAGGGACAACTAGGACAAGGTGATTAGCTACTGAGACAGTTTTATTTTGTTGTAGGTACTGAATGCTGATTAGATTCACTGTTTTATTAACAATATTTCCATTTACATCTTGCCTTTTATTGCAAAGAAAACAACAACAATCACACATTAATATTTGTTATCACATAATCACCAGGCAAACCATGAATTTGTTAAATGTGTCTAGAATCTCCAGAGACTGTAGGGAGGGCTGTACAAAACTACACAGTCAGAGACCGTAGGGAGGGCTGTACAAAACTACACAGTCAGAGACTGTAGGGAGGGCTGTACAAAATAACTATTTCTGACCCCTAGTCTATAGTTTACATTCTCCCTCCCTACAGTCTCCGTGTTCTATCCATCCCTCCCTACAGTCTCCGTGTTCTATCCATCCCTCTTTATAGTCTCAGTGTTCTATCCATCCCTCCCTGCAATCTCAGTGTTCTATCCATCCCTCCCTACAGTCTCCGTGTTCTATCCATCCCTCTCTCTAGTCTCAGTGTTCTATCCATCCCTCCCTGCAATCTCAGTGTTCTATCCATCCCTCCCTACAGTCTCCGTGTTCTATCCATCCCTCCCTACAGTCTCCGTGTTCTATCCATCCCTCCCTACAGTCTCCGTGTTCTATCCATCCCTCCCTACAGTCTCAGACTACTAATAACATCACAGTCAATGTCAGGTGTTAATTCCCTCCCTATACCAGTGGAGTGCACTATACTGTACATACTAATAACATAATGGTGTTTATGGGGTGTCTAAAAGGCCAAGGCTTTATTTAATCCCACAAAAGGCATGTTGATGTCCTCATGTACTTAGTGACATTCACCAAACAATGAATCACTGTTTGATCTGCCAGTTCAGTTTTACTACAGGCCCAGCTATTGAGCCGAGTGCCGAGCGTCACGCATCAGGGCAAAGCTAAACACACTACCTAAAGAAGAATAAATGATCTTGGGCTTCGGGGAAAAACAAATGTGATTCCTGCCTGGCCCCTTCTCTGTGGATGTGATCCCTGCCTGGCCCCTTCACTGTGGATGTAATTCCTGCCTGGCCCCTTCACTGTGGATGTAATTCCTGTCTGACACCTTTACTGTGGATGTGGTTCCTGCCTGGCCTCTTTACTGTGGATGTGATTCCTGCCTGGCCCCTTTACTGTGGATGTGATTCCCGCCTGGCCCCTTTACTGTGGATGTGATTCCTGCCTGCCCCCTTCACTGTGGATGTGATTCCTGCCTGGCCCCTTTACTGTGGACGTGATTCCTGCCTGGCCCCTATACTGTGGATGTAATTCCTGCCTGGCCTCTTTACTGTGGATGTGATTCCTGCCCCCTCTACTGTGGGTGTGATTCCTGCCTGGCCCCTTTACTGTGGATGTGATTCCAGCCTGGACCCTTTACTGTGGATGTGATTCCTGCCTGCCCCCTATACTGTGGATGTGATTCCTGCCTGGCCCCTTTACTGTGGACGTGATTCCTGCCTAGCCCCTATACTGTGGATGTAATTCCTGCCTGGCCCCTTTACTGTGGATGTGATTCCTGCCTGCCCCCTCTACTGTCGATGTGATTCCTGCCCCCTCTACTGTGGGTGTGATTTCTGCCTGGAACAGATTTGCAATCTGTATGCTGCTGTTATAACATATATCTACAGTGCCTTCACAAAGTATTCACACCCCTCATTGTGTTGTGTTACAGCTTGAATTTAAAACGGATTATACTGAGATTGCTTGTCACTGGTCTACATACAATACCTCATATTCTTAAAGCGGAACTATGTTTTTCAAAATTTTCACAAATTAGTTACAAATTATTTAAGTGTTTTGTTAATTTGTTTTTTGTTTATATTTGAGATTCAACCTGTCAACAGGAGACCGTTTTCATTAAACATCAAGGAGAGAGCGGGAAAGAGGGAGGTATGGTATATAGTTGAGGGGTTGAGATATTGCCCTCCGTTCTGACAACTAGAGTCGGATCAGACTGTAACCAGACTGTCATTATTCTGTCATGCATGTTCTCTCAATTCAAAGAATTTCATAGCAATGCTTTTAAAACGGGATTTCATTGAAATGTCTTGACAGGTTGCAAGTTTGATGAGAAAAACATTCTGCCAGTATCCAATGGTTATTTCTAGCCCTCTCCCCCTCCATTCTCTTTTGCCTTTGTCTTTCTCTAACTGAAGGCTGTCAGCGTGGCAGTCTCCTTTGCCTGTCAGTGTAGCAGTCTCCTTTGCCTGTCTCTACTGAAGGCTGTCAGTGTAGCAGCCTCTTTTGTCTTTCTCTACTGAAGGCTGTCAGTGTAGCAGTCTCTGTCTTTCTCTACTGAAGGCTGTCAATGTAGCAGCCTCATTTGTCTTTCTCTACTGAAGGCTGTCAGTGTAGCAGCCTCATTTGTTTTTCTCTACTGAAGGCTGTTAGTGTAGCAGCCTCCTTTGTCTTTCTCTACTGAAGGCTGTTAGTGTAGCAGCCTCCTTTGTCTGTCCCTACTGAAGGCTGTCAGTGAGCAGTCTCCAATTTTCTTTGTGATGTGACATTTTCAAAAAGGTAAAGAGATGAACTTCAACAATCTCTTGCGCGTGTGTGGGGGGAGGTGTACTCGTGTGTGTACGTGCATGTGTGTGTGCGTGCGTGATTGTCTCGGAGTGTGTACGTGTGTGCGATTATGGGTGCCTGTGTGTGTACGTGCGCGTGTGTGTGTGCGTGCATGAGCAGTCAATAAGATGCTATCTCTGTAACAATGCTGTACGTATGGCAGGCTATCCTCAGGGAGAGTGTTTGGTCTGAGACGCTGCTGTTGACATTTCTCATATGGAGCCGATTGATGTATCCCTGGCTGTTGTCTTAACCACCTCCCAAATGCCCCCCCTTCCCCTACCCCCTTTTATATAGATCCCATAATGCACGAAGGCATGGTTTTGTAGGCTACTTTCTAAACGTAATCCTTTACAGTCACATTTGGTTGGTATATATTATTGATCCTCATTAGTTTCTGCCAAAGCAGCAGCTACTCTTCCTTGGGTCCTGCTAAAATCAGTTTCAAAAAAATAAATAAACATACATTAACAAATTGTGTCATTATAGCGGTATCTGATTTGTGGTCAGACTCGCTCAGGTGGAACAAACTTAAACTTTCGCCAAGCAATCACTTGTTCTCCAATATATGTTGCAGTGACACACAACAAACCTCCATCATATAGTAACTAAGGGGTGTCTCTTTAAAATAGTGTGTTACAGATGTCACGATCGCTGGGAAGAGAGGACCAAGGTGCAGCGGACATGTTGTTCCACATTCTTTATTACAAATGTGAAACGTCAAAAACAAAACGATACCGGATCGGACACAAAGTGTAGCACACATGCACTAACTGAAAACAATAACCCACAAAGGCAGGTGGAGAAGGGAACAAACTAAATAGGATTCCCAATTAGAGGCAACAACTAACAGCTGCCTCTAATTGGGAACCAACTCAAAACCCAACATAGAAAACACAAACATAGAACAAAAACCCCTCTGGTCATGTCCTGGCCCAAAACCCCATAGATAATCCAGAGGGCTATCTATGGCCAGGACGTGACAACAGAAGTGCATTAGAACAGAGATGGAGTTTGCACACACACACACACACACACACATACACACACACACACACACACACACACACACACACTGAATGAGGTACTACCAATGTAATCCATCAGGCCCTGTTCAGCCACAAGACCTGTGTGGATGAGATGTCATCCCACATTCTACTAACTGGTATCCAGTCACAGCCCAGTCACAGTACATTGTCATATTGAAGATGAGATCCCTCTACAGATGTGATATTGCTTTCAGATTTATCTCATGATGAGGCCGTGCGTCATCTATTGCTCTCCTTTTTTCCCAAGGACACACACACACACACACACACACACACACACAAAGTGGCATTGAAATGGTGTATTTGAATCTAAGAGCTCTGGTCTTTTAAAATCTCTTTTTGAAAAGTGTCTGGCATCTAGCGGTGGACAACGGCTGGTAATGACTCTAAAGACAGAGAAGCATAGTTGAGACGTGATGGAGTTTGAATGACTATGTTAAACAGGTGCCTTATAGTAAACACTGGACTGGTCTAACTCTGAGAAGTCCTATGGTCACTGAAGAAAGTACTGTAACAATTTCTCCGAATATTGAGAGTGTCTGTACGATGTGAGAGACCTCTTTAAATCACACTAATTGATTTCTACCCAGCTAGCAGGGCCTTGTTGTGTGTGAGGTGTCATATTCCCTGGAAGTTATTTGAGATGTACAGACAGCTGCCAGCCTGGAGGAGAGGAGAGGCAACCTAGGAGAGGCAACCTAGGAGAGGCAACGTAGCAGAGGCAACGTAGCAGAGGCAACCTAGGAGAGGCAACGTAGCAGAGGCAACGTAGCAGAGGCAACGTAGGAAAGGAAACATAGGAAAGGCAACATATCAGAGGCAACATAGGAGAGGCAACGTAGCAGACGCTAAATCATAAAATCATAAAATCATAAAATATCATAAAATCATAAAATATGCACAATCTTGGGTGATAAACTGCAGAAATTAGGTGGGATTGCAGAATTCATAAGACAGGTCCTGGCTATGATGACAATGACAAAATATAATGATATCCCAAGTGCAGACATTCTATGCTGATTCCAGTGAGCGTCTGTGTACAGTATGTGACACATTGAGTGAGGCTGGATGTGTCCTGCAGTACCCCCTGTCTGTTTCATTATCTATAACTCAATCTATAACTCAATAAACTCACACAGCATTAATGATCCATGCCTAGCTAAATAAAGGTTAAATCTTTATTTTATTTTATTTTAAATCCATTCATTTAACTGTACATATACATAATGATTCAGTACAATGAGTACATCGCCATATACTGTATGCCTCAGAATTGATAAAAATATATTTTAATTTCTTATTTCAAACATGGTATGGCCATTTACTGAGATGGTAGGCCATCTCAGTAAATGTTAGCTGACAGAGAGTGCTAATGGCAGTCATAAAGACTGGGAAGGCTCACCAACTCTGAGTGTAAACCCATGACTGAATAAGTATTATTACAATGTATTGCTTCTGGTAAACTGTTAAATCAGATTGATGTGATTATGACAAAATAAATGCAATGTCATATCTATATCTATATAGAGCTAACTGTCAAATCTATGTCTATATAGAGCTAACTGTCATATCTATATCTATGTCTATATAGAGCTAACTGTCATATCTATGTCTATATAGAGCTAACTGTCATATCTATATCTATATAGAGCTAACTGTCATATCTATGTCTATATAGAGCTAACTGTCATATCTATGTCTATATAGAGCTAATTGCCATATCTATATCTATATAGAGCTAACTGTCATATCTATGTCTATATAGAGCTAACTGTCAAATCTATATCTATATAGAGCTAACTGTCATATGTATGTCTATATAGAGCTAACTGTCATATCTATATCTATATAGAACTAATTGTCATATCTATATCTATATACAGCTAACTGTCATATCTATGTCTATATAGAGCTAACTGTCATATCTATATCTATATCTATATAGAGCTAACTGTCATATGTATGTCTATATAGAGCTAACTGTCATATATATATATCTATATAGAACTAATTGTCATATCTATATCTATATAGAGCTAACTGTCATATCTATATCTATATAGAGATAACTGTCATATCTATATCTATATCTATATAGAGCTAACTGTCATATGTATGTCTATATAGAGCTAACTGTCATATCTATATCTATATAGAGCTAACTGTCATATCTATGTCTATATAGAGCTAACTGTCATATCTATATCTATATAGAGCTAACTCTCATATCTATGTCTATATAGAGCTAACTGTCAAATCTATGTCTATATAGAGCTAACTGTCACATCTATGTCTATATAGAGCTAACTGTCACATCTATGTCTATATAGAGCTAACTGTCATATCTCTGTCTATATAGAGCTAACTGTCATATCTATGTCTATATAGAGCTAACTGTCACATCTATGTCTATATAGAGCTAACTGTCATATCTATATATATATAGAGCTAACTGTCATATCTATATCTATATAGAGCTAACTGTCATATCTATGTCTATATAGAGCTCTGTCATATCTATGTCTATATAGAGCTAACTGTCACATCTATGTCTATATAGAGCTAACTGTCATATCTATGTCTATATAGAGCTAACTGTCATATCTATGTCTATATAGAGCTAACTGTCACATCTATGTCTATATAGAGCTATCTGTCATATCTATGTCTATATAGGGCTAACTGTCATATCTATGTCTATATAGAGCTAACTGTCATATCTATATATATGTAGAGCTAACTGTCATATCTATATCTATATAGAGCTAACTGTCATATCTATGTCTATATAAAGCTAACTGTCATATCTATATATATGTAGAGCTAACTGTCATATATATCTATATAGAGCTAACTGTCATATCTATGTCTATATAGAGCTAACTGTCATATCTATATCTATATAGAGCTAACTGTCATATCTATGTCTATATAAAGCTAACTGTCATATATATATCTATATAGAGCTAACTGTCATATCTATGTCTACATAGAGCTAACTGTCATATCTATATCTATATAGAGCTAACTGTCATATCTATATCTATATAGAGCTAACTGTCATATCTATGTCTATATAAAGCTAACTGTCATATATATATCTATATAAAGCTAACTGTCATATCTATGTCTATATAGAGCTAACTGTCATATCTATGTCTATATAGAGCTAACTGTCACATCTATGTCTATATAGAGCTAACTGTCATATCTATATATAGAGAGAGCTAACTGTCATATCTATGTCTATATAGAACTAACTGTCATATCTATGTCTATATAGAGCTAACTGTCATATCTATATATATTGGTGTTCTGACTGGTGTACTGACTGGTGTTCTGACTGGTGTACTGACTGAGTGGTGTATTGACTGGTGTACTGACTGACTGGTGTACTGACTGTTGTTCTGACTGGTGTACTGACTGGTGTATTGACTGACTGGTGTACTGACTGGTGTACTGACTGGTGTATTGACTGGTGTACTGACTGACTGCTGTACTGACAGGTGTATTGACTGGTGTATTGACTGACTGGTGTACTGATTGGTGTATTGACTGGTGTATTGACTGGTGTATTGACTGACTAGTGTACTGACTGGTGTACTGACTCGTGTATTGACTGGTGTATTGACTGACTGGTGTACTAACTGGTGTATTGACTGGTGTATTGACTGGTGTATTGACTGGTGTGTTGATTGGTGTATCGACTGACTGGTGTATTGACTGGTGTCCTGACTGACTGGTGTACTGACTGACTGTTGTTCTGGCTTGTTCTTTTTTGGGGCAAAAGTTGTTAAAAACCTATTGGGGAACAGCGAGGTGATTTGGGGCGCTAGCGCCCCACTCCCGACACTACCAGGTGAAATGCAAGGCAAAATCCCAAAATTTAATTATAAAAAATGCACCAATATACAAGTGTTTCATACTCATCAAAAGCTCTGCTTCTTGGCAATATCACAGCGTTGTCGGATTTCAAAAAGGCTTTACGGCAAAAGCACTACATTTGATTGTTTGAGGGTAGCACCTTCAATATTTTCCATAACCATGAAATCTTTAGCCAGCGCGGTCGATAGAAAATGCATTTCACAGGGAAAACCTGTGCCTTACCTTTTGTAGAACTTCTGCAGCAGCAGGTCCCACTTTCACGTCTATGAAATATTGTCTTTAATTAATACTTACATAACCTTTATATCACCTCTCCTCTATTCTCTGTTCTCCAACTCCCTTTGTTGTGGGGCAGAAGTTTGGCTCAAGGTAGACTATTGCGCCATTGAACTCATATAGAGTGAACCGACACACAAAGAGGAGAATGAAGTTTGAGAGGAATAGCCTTGTATAACTGGAGGAAAATCAATGCCTATTTTCACTCCAAAGGTTTTCTTGCCCTCAATTAATTAGTTCAATCACTTTGAACTGAGGCCATAGTGGATTCTTTTGGGGGGGGTTCTTTCAGTTTTCTTTGTTGTTGTAAAGTTGCTTTGAACAAGGCGTGAGGTTGGCTAGTAGGAGTTGTCGTTTGATTAAACTTTTTGAAATGAAATCTTTCCTCCAGAGCTGGGTTTGAGGCGTCTCCAGGCCATGCTCCCTGAAATGAAAATATTTTTTATTTCATCTTCCCTCTCTCTTCCTTCTCTTTCTTGGGACACCTGTCTGAACCCTTTATGGGATTTATGAAGTTAAAGGGAACACCAGAGCAGTATACCATAGCAGACATAGGACAGCTCAATATAATATAATGCTGTAGTAGACATAGGACAGTTCAATATAGTATAATATAATATAATGCTGTAGTAGACATAGGACAGTTCAATATAATATAATATAATGCTGTAGTGGACATAGGACAGCCCAATACAATATAATACTGTAGTAGACAGAGGACAGCTTATATAATATAATATAATACTGTAGTAGACATAGGACAGCTCAATATAATATAATATAATACAATACTATAGTAGACATAGGACAGCTCAATATAATATAATACAATACTGTAGTAGACATAGGACAGCTCATTATAATATAATACTGTAGAAGACATAGGACAGCTTAGTATAATATAATACTGTAGTAGACATAGGACAGCTCAATATAATATAATACTGTAGTAGACATCGGACAGCTCAATATAATATAATACTGTAGTAGACATAGGACAGCTCAATATAATATTGAGCAAATTAAAAACATTGACAGGTCAGGGAATCAGCCTCAAAATCCTTCATCAACGATTTAAAAACACCAGTCAGGACACGTTCTTCCAGTTTAAAAAGTATTTTGTAAGGCGTTCCAAGCCGATGGCGCAGAGTACAGAAAAGCCTTTTTACCAAATTCAGTTCGGACACTTGGAACAGTTAGCAGGATAAAGTCCTGCGAACGAAGAGAGTACCCACCACATTTCTGAACAATAAAAAATGCCCAAATAAAATGGTAGTAAACCCAAAATGGCTTTATAAATAAAAGTATACCAATGACTTTCACTTGACTAGGACAATAAATGTGATTTTCTATAAAAAACAAGGACAGTTCTAAGTGTCCCGAAACTGAATGACTGTCTGAATGACTTTCCTGAATGACAGTTTGAATGACTGTTTCCTGAATTACTGTCTGAATGACTGCTTCCTGAATAACTGTTTCCTGGATGATTGTTTACTGAACGACTGCTTAAATGACTGTTTGAATGACTTTTTCCAGAATGACTTTGAATGACTGTTTCCTGAATTACTGTTTGAATGACTGTTTCCTGAATGACTGTCAATAACTGTTTCCTGAATAACTGTCTGAATGATTGTTTCCTGAATGACTGTCTGAATGACTGTTTCTTGAATGACTGTTTGAATTACTTTTTAAACGACTGTTTGAATGACTGCTCCTGAAAGACTGTCAATGACTGTTTACTGAATGACAGTTTGATTGACTGTTTAAATGACTTGTTTCTAGAATGACTGTTTCCGGAATGACTGTTTCCTGAAGGACTGTTTGAATGACATATCCGAGGATGCGATGTGAAACGCAGACATTACAAAACCGCATGCATGAACGCTCACACACAAACGCCCTATGGGCCCTTGGTTCAAAGTAGGGCACTGTTGAAGGAATAGGTTCCATTTGGGACGCAGAACTGTATGACAGGCAGAGCAGGCCAGAGGGCAGAGTCTGTGAGACCATTCTACTGTTCCCACAGTCAGATATAATGAACTACTGCGTTCACTTAGAAATGTTAAGTTAAATGACCTGCCACTGAAACGTAATACTGATGCTCTCCAGGACAGAGGAGAAATTCCAATAGTATCTAAACAGTGCATACTTAAGAGGACACAACACCTTTGGAATGGAAGTTTCCAGTGAAAACTACTATTGACCTCTCAGTCTCCCACACCAGACCTGGGTTCAAATTATGTTTGAAATCTTTCAAACACCCTGAGGGTGTTCTCTGTGACTGCCTGCCTCTGGTATGGCTCTGGCACTGGTACAGCAGACCACTGTGTGACAGAGGTCCCTGTTAGAGCTTACATAATGGTAGAACTGAGACAGAGAGAGATTATGTGTGAAGCTCTGTGATATTACTCCTTCCTAGCTGTGTGTCTGGAGGAGTGATCAATGAGTGGCAGTACAGGAAGGCTAGCTGTCTGGGTCTGGGCTGAGGCCTAGCTAGCTGTCTGGGTCTGGGCTGAGACCTAGCTAGCTGTCTGGGTCTGGGCTGAGGCCTAGCTAGCTGTCTGGGTCTGGGCTGAGGCCTAGCTAGCTGTCTGGGTCTGGGCTGAGGCCTAGCTAGCTGTCTGGGTCTGGGCTGAGGCCTAGCTAGCTGTCTGGGTCTGGGCTGAGGCCTAGCTAGCTGTCTGGGTCTGGGCCAGTCTAGGAACAGGAAATGCAGACATTTACATAACCAGGGCTGAGGGAGAGGATTGCTATCTGAAATGTCATTGGATGCATCCCAAATGGCACCATATTCCCTACAAAGTGCCACCATGGCACCCTATTCCCTACAAAGTGCCACCATGGCACCCTATTCCCTACATAGTGCACTACTTTTGACACAGGCTTGGGATGCACACAAACATTGGAGGTCTGCTGGATGTTGTGGATACTTGACTCAATCGTTTGGAGATGGTATGTAAACTAATTTCAGTTCAGATAAATATTTGAATCTGTCTTTTCCCCGTCCTCTCCATTCTCCACTTCATACAACAGATAGTCTCGCTAGCGTAGCTGCAGCAGCATTTCATTCAATCTGTTAGCTACGATTTATTCAGTGGGGCACTTTGACTGTCCCTTAATGGGGGCTAAGGATGTTTGTCTCTAGACTGAATGCTGAATGATGTTAGACTGACTGCCATTAAAATGTTCAAGAGGGACGTTATGAAAGATCTGCCTTACGCTAAAACCGATTTACCCATTAATTTTTATTTTACCTTTATTCTACTAGGCAAGTCAGTTAAGAACAAATTCTTATTTTCAATGACGGCCTAGGAACAGTGGGTTAACTGCCTGTTCAGGAGCAGAACGACAGATTTGTACCTTGTCAGCTCGGGGATTTGAACTTGCAACCTTTCAGTTACTAGTTCCACTGCTGGTAAGCAACTGTAGCTGGTAGGAAACAATAGCTGGTAGGCAACTGTAGCTGGTAGGATACAATAGCTGGTAGGTAACTGTAGCTGGTAGGAAACAATAGCTGGTAGGCAACTGTAGCTGGTAGGAAACAATAGCTGGTAGCCAACTGTAGCTGGTAGGAAACAATAGCTAGTAGCTGTACTTATAGAGCTCTACAGCAGAGGGGGAGTAATTTGGCAGAGTGCTTGGTCGGTTGACGGTCGGTGTTCGATCTTCAGATTTACAGGAGAGAGGAGAACTCCCTGGGGCTTGGTGGGTCGGTGGGTCGGTGGGTTACAACACTCAGGCTGGTGATTTACAACGTCTCTCTGTCTGGCCTGAGACTACCACTTCCTATACAGACAAAGCACACAGCCCCTCACTAGCCTCCGGTCTCAGCAGCCCAGTCTATCTACCAGCCCCTCACTAGCCTCCAGTCTCAGCAGCCCAGTCTAACTACCAGCCCCTCACTGGCCTCCAGTCTCAGCAGCCCAGTCTAACTACCAGCCCCTCACTGGCCTCCAGTCTCAGCAGCCCAGTCTAACTACCAGCCCCTCACTGGCCTCCAGTCTCAGCAGCCCAGTCTAACTACCAGACACGGCTCTCTGCTCTGTTGCTGCTGCTGCTGCACTGCCAGGATCAGGACACTGAGGAGGTGGAGGTACATGTGAGGGATCATGGATCAGGACACTGAGGAGGTGGAGGGACATGTAAGGGATCGGCGGATCGCTGCCCTTACTCTTGTTAGTTGTGTTAGCTGTGTTAGCTGTGTTAGAATTGGTGGAATTTTGGGAAAGACACCGGAGTGAAACTGTTGAAATTTGCTCAACTTTAAGTTGGAACATTAGGTTGGAACATTAGGTTGGAACATTAAGTTGGAACATTAGGTTGGAACATTAGGTTGGAACATTAGGTTGGAACATTAAGTTGGAACATTAGGTTGGAACATTAGGTTGGAACATTAGTTTGGAACATTAAGTTGGATCATTAGGTTGGAACATTAGGTTGGAACATTAAGTTGGAACATTAGGTTGGAACATTAAGTTGGAACATTAGGTTGGAACATTAGGTTGGAACATTAGTTTGGAACATTAAGTTGGATCATTAGGTTGGAACATTAGGTTGGAACATTAGGTTGGAACATTAAGTTGGAACATTAGGTTGGAACATTAAGTTGGAACATTAGCTTCATACAGTTTGTAGGGCAGGTATTATTCCCAGGCTGGAGACATGTTATCTCTTTGCCATGATTATTAGTGGGTTAGAGGGTGTTTTAAAAGGTTATTGTTAAAAGGTTAAGTTCATTGCAATAGTGAATTTGAGATTTTAATTTATCTATTTTTAGTTAAGGGATCAGCAGCAGTGGTGTCGGTTTTGGAGAGTCTGGCGTGCCCAAAGTAAAATGCCTGCCACTGCCACTCAGGCCCAGAAACTAGGATATGCACATAATTAGTACTATTGGATAGGGAACACTCTGAAGTTTCTAAAACTGTTAAAATAATGTATGTGAGTAAAACAAAACTGATATAGCAGACAAAAATCTGAGGAATTTCTGTCCAGAATTATTTGTTTTGTGACATTTTCTCAGTTTAATAGGCTTCCTATTGAAATCCCAGTATAATAGCTCCCAGATTGCAGTACCTATGGCTTCCACTAGATGTCAACAGTCTTTAGACAGTGTTTCATGACGTTCTGTTTAACACTTTTAGAAAATTCAGAGTGTTTCCTATCCAATGGTACTAAATATGTGCATATCCTATTTTCTGGGCCTGAATGGGAGGCAAAGAAGTTAACTGCCTTGTTCAGGGGGCAGAACAACAGATTTTTACCTTGTCAGCTCAGGATTCAAACTTGCAACCTTCCGGTTACAAGTCCAACACGCTAACCACTAGGCTACCTGGGCACAGACAACAGCACAAAGGGCAAAAGGGTAGAGACAACAATAAATCACGTAAAGCAACCACAACTGTCAGTAAGACTGTCCATGATTGAGTCTTTGAATGAAGAGATTGAGATAAAACTGTCCAGTTTGAGTGTTTGTTGCAGCTCGTTCCAGTCGCTAGCTGCAGCGAACTGAAAATAGGAGCGACCCAGGGATGTGTGTGCTTTGGGGACCTTTAACAGAATGTGACTGGCAGAACGGGTGTTGTATGTGGAGGCTGAGGGCTGCAGTAGATAACTCAGATAGGGGGGGGGAGTGAGGCCTAAGAGGGTTTTATAAATAAATCTATAAAGTATGTCTCCGTAATCTAGCATGGGAAGGATGGTCATCTGAATCAGGGTTAGTTTGGCAGCTGGGGTGAAAGAGGAGTGATTACGATAGCCTGCAGATTTGATATGTGCTGAGAGAAGGACAGTGTACCGTCTAGGCATACTCCCAAGTTCTAAACCCTCAGAGATAGTAATCACACCTGTGGGGAGCGGGGCATTCTTCTTACCAAACCACACAGCCTTTGTTTTGGAGGTGTTCAGAACACCTCTCTGCGCTAGGTGGGACGGTCACGTCCCATATCTACAACATCCGGTGAAATTGCAGAGCGCCAAATTCAAATGACAGAAATACTCATTTTAAACATTCATGAAAATACAAGTGTTGCACACCATTCAAAAGCTTAGAATCATGTTAATCTAACAGCATTGTCAGATTTCAAAAAGGCTTTACGGCGAAAGCAGAACATTTGATTGTCTGAGGACAGCGTCCCGCACACATTTTCAATTAGCATAATAATATAACCAGCAGAGGTGTCACAAAACTCAAAAATAGCATAAAATAAATCCCTTAACCTTTGAAGATCTTCATCTGATGACATACCCAAGTGTCCCGGTTACACAATAAAAGGTCCTTTTGTTCTATAAAGTCCCTCTTTATATCCATAAAGCTCAGTTTGGTTGGCGTGTTTTGTTCAGTAATCCACCTACCCAAAGGCGTTCATCCATGCAGACAAACAATATCCCAAAAGTACCAGTAAAGTTTGTCGAAACAAGTCAAACAGCATTTCTAATCAATAGTCAGATACCCTAAACTGAATATAATTGATAATATTTCAGACGGTATATAGCCTGATGAATAGAAGAGAAAAAGAGCTGAGAGCGCGCTGACTGTTACGCGCTAACTTGACGTGACCTCAGGAAGAACTTCTCTAATCCCTTGGTTTTTCAAGATAAAAGCTTGAAACACTTTTCTAAAGACTGTTGACATCTAGTGGAAGCCTTAGGAACTGCAATCTGGGAGCTATTCCCCTATATAACCAATAGGCCTTCAACTGAAAACTGGTCACCTCAAAAAATCCCACTTCCTCCTCTGGTTTTCGCCTGCCATATCAGTTCTGTTATACTCACAGACATTTCTCTAACAGTTCTAGAAACTTCAGAGTGTTTTCTATCCAAAGCTACTAATTATATGCATATCCTAGCTTCTGGGCCTGAGTAACAGGCAGTTTACTTTGGGCATGTTTTTATCCAAACTTCAAAATACTGCCCCCTAGCTCAAACAGGTTTTAAGGGTAGTGAAAGCTTGTTGGACACTAAGAAATCTTTGTTGTTTAACACAAAATCCTGGGGAGGGGCCAGCTGAGTATAAGACTGTATCATCTCCATATAAATGAATGAGAGAGCTTCCTACTGCCTGAGCTATGTTGTTGATGTAAATTGAGAAGAGCGTGGCGCCTAGAATCGAGCCTTGGGGTACTCCCTTGGTGACAGGAAGTGATTGAGACAGCAGATTTTCTGACTTTATACACTGTACTCTTTGAGAGAGGTAGTTGTGGGAGATTAGTAAATGTTGGACGGGCAAAGAGGCATGGCTGAGTCAAATAGGAATCCTGACTTAATGAAGTGGTGATTAAATAGCTCAGCCATGTGCTTCTTGTCAGTAACAGCCTACACACATTTATAAGGGTATTTTTGTTTTTTTATGTCCATTTTCTGGCATGACAATATTATTCAATGAAGGAGCTGATAAAGTACAGATTGTAACACTTCATTTTAAGGGGTCATTATTACATTGTAATAACACGTGTAATTACTCTGTAACAAGTAATGTAGTTAACTGTAACAACTCATTTTAAGGGGTCGTTATTAAAGTGTAATAACATCTGTAATTACTCTGTAACAAGTAATGCAATTAACTGTAACAACTCATTTTAAAGCTTCTTGAAGTATAAGTACACATTAATTACAGGTAGGGACCCTTCAAGAGACACTTAATTTTAACTAGTTAAATCCTGTGTAAGACCTAGTAATTACATTGTACTTAGACATCTACTATACGTGAAACAGTGTGTTTTTCCTCATCTGGGATGGCCAAGTTAACCCAGATGGTACACTTTATTTTGTTGGGTTGTGCTAGCAATAACATTGAGTGGCGATATATTTTCAACAGTGCACATTAATGGGTAAGTAATTACAGCCTATTGAGCATCATCTCTCTGACACCCAGCGCATCCACGAGGGCTCACAACCTTGTTACTGAATCAGACGCATATGAGAAGAAGCAAAACAGTGGTAACCTAGTGGAAACCTGCCCATTTGTAACAAGCATGGCAAACGAGCATTCATTGTTACCTAGTGGAAACCTGCCCATTTGTAACAAGCATGGCAAACGAGCATTCATTGTTACACCTTTGTAATTACAGACCGCAATGACTACCTGTTACGTGTTGTTATTGCACTGTAACTATTGGTTGTTACAGTCAATAAATGTTACAGTGTAATGACACTGTAATAAGGATGCTTTAAATGAAGCGTTACCATAGACTTAAGTTCATACGTGTCTGTGTGTGTGTTCACATTTTGCTGGTATTAAGAGATGTCCTCTGCTAAACATCATCTAGCCATTGACTTGGTAGCCTAACCAGTTATACAGCAGGTAGCCATATTAAAAATGAAAAAGCAAGCGAAACCGTATGTAGACTACTCTATTCTGTCATTTCAATATGTTCTTTCAACATTCCATTAAAACAATATGATGTTTTTTGTGTAGACAAACAGCTTCCATTTGGGAGTAAGAGGAGACACAGACTGAATGTTCTGATTCAAGGTGAGGTTTGAAAAGAGCTGAGAACTCTATGTCCAAGGTTAGAAAGTCTAGTCCGATACACAACTGACGTCAGAAGTAGTGTAGGCCTGCAGACAGTGAAGCTGAGTGTTCCAAGAAGAGATCATTAGGCCAGGTGTTCTCTCTACATCCCAAATAGCATCCTGGTTCCTATATTGTACATTACTTTTCACAAAGGCCGTAGTGCTCTGGTCAAAAGTAGTGCACTATGTAGACATCAGGGTGCTATTTGGGAAGCAGACAATATTTCACACAGCTCCTTCAGCTGTCAGATAGGAATGAGTCATCGCTGGTCTTCATATCAAAAAAAAATCTTAACAGATTGAGACATAATGTCAGAACCAAAGGTAGATCAGACCCGGGTTCTAATAGTAGTTGTCTTCAGGTAATGTATCTGTGCTTGATTGGGGTTGCCTGGTGCAATGGAACAAATTGAATAGTCCTAGATTCATATCCCACCCTTTGGGCACTCCAGGCAGGCCTAAACATGCATCCCAAGTATTTTAAAGATTTCAAATGAAAGAGTGTGGTAGGGTCAGGGTTACCATTCACTCCTTCACTCTAGCGTTACCAGTACAAGTATAGCACAGATACCACACAAGTATTAATTATGTTAAAATATACTGTTTGTAGCATATATCTTAAATATCCAATCCTGTCAGCCAAGGTGAACACATGATGTACTTTATACGATTATCCTAGTGGCTAAGGGTCCTTTAGGCAGATAAACAGCCACTGGTTTCATAGCCCTGTTTGGTTAGCCTGTGTATCAATCCTACGTAGATGTTCCTTTACATGTAGACCGGAATCTGAGGCTTGGGGAGGGAAGGAGAGGCGGGAAGGAGAGGAGGGAAGGAGAGGAGGGACGGAGAGGAGGGACGGAGAGGAGGGATGGAGGTGACACAGAGAGGAAAAGGAATAGGGGTGTTCCACTACCGAACACCGATCACTTCCACTCCACTGTAGAGTAAGCTCATCCCCAAATACTGTGTGTGTGTGTGTGTGTGTGTGTGTGTTTGTGGCGTGCGTGTGTGTGTGTGTGTGCGTGGTGCTTGCATGCGTGCGTCACCATGAAGAGGTGGTAGGATCCAGGGTCAGAAGACTCCTGGACCATGTCAGAGACGATCTCAACCACTGTCTAATGTGCTTCTCTGTAGGGACGTGATGCAGTTGCCATTAGATGTATGCATATACAGTTGAAGTTGGAAGTTTACATACACCTTAGCCAAATACATTTAAACTCAGAATTTCACAATTCCTGACATTTAATCCTAGTAGAAATTCCCTGTCTTAGGTCAGTTAGGATCACCACTTTATTTTAACAATGTGAAATGTCAGAATAATTTATTTCAGCTTTTATTTCTTTCATCACATTCCCAGTTAGTCAGAAGTTTACATACACTCAATTAGTATTTGGTAGCATTGCCTTTAAATTGTTTAACTTGGGTCAAACGTTTTGGGTAGCCTTCCACAAGCTTCCCACAATAAGTTGGGTGAATTTTGGACCATTCCTCCTGACAGAGCTGGTGTAACTGAGTCAGGTTTGTAGGCCTCCTTGCTCGCACACGCTTTTTCAGTTCTGCCCACAAATGTTCTATAGGATTGAGGTCAGGGCTTTGTGATGGCCACTCCAATACCTTGACTTTGTTGTCCTTAAGCCATTTTTCCACAACTTTGTAAATATGCTTGGGGTCATTGTCCATTTGGAAGACCCATTTGCGAACAAGCTTTAACTTCCTGACTGATGTCTTGAGATGTTGCTTCAATATATCCACATAATTTTCCTCCCTCATGAAGCCATCTATTTTGTGAAGTGCACCAGTCACTCCTGCAGCAAAGCACCCCCACAACATGATGCTGCCACCCCCGTGCTTCGCGGTTGGGATGGTGTTCTTTGGCTTGCAAGCCTCCCCCTTTTTCTTCCAAACATAACAATGGTCATTATGGCCAAACAGTTCTATTTTTGTTTCATCAGACAAGAGGACATTTCTCCAAAAAGTACGATCTTTGTCCCCATGTGCAGTTGCAAACTGTAGTCTGGCTTTTTATGGCGGTTTTGGAGCAGTGGCTTCTTCCTTGCTGAGCGACCTTTCAGGTTATGTCGATATAGGACTCGTTTTACTGTGGATATAGATACTTTTGTACCTGTTTCCTCCAGCATCTTCACAAGGTCCTTTGCTGTTGTTCTGTGATTGATTTGCACTTTTCGCAACAAAGTACGTTCATCTCTAGGAGACATGACGCGTCTCCTTCCTGAGCGGTATGATGGCTGCGTGGTCCCATGGTGTATATCCTTCGTACTATTGTTTGTACAGATGAACGTGGTACCTTCAGGCGTTTGGAAATTGCTCCCAAGGTTGAACCAGACACAATTTTTTCTGAGGTCTTGGCTGATTTCTTTTGATTTTCCCATGATGTCAAGCAAAGAGGCAGTGAGTTTGAAGGTAGGCCTTGAAATACATCCACAGGTACACCTCCAATTGACTCAACTTATGTCAATTAGCCTATCAGAAGCTTCTAAAGCCATGATATCATTTTCTGGAATTTTCCAAGCTGTTTAAAAGCACAGTCAACTTAGTGTATGTTAACTTCTGATCCACTGGAATTATGATACAGTGAATTAAAGTGAAGTAATCTGTCTGTAAACAATTGTTGGAAAAATGACTTGTGTCATGCACAAAGTAGATGTCCTAACCGACTTGCCAAAACGATAGTTTGTTAACAAGACATTTGTGGAGTGTTTGAAAAATGAGTTTTAATGACTCCAACCGAAGTGTATGTAAACTTCCAAATTCAACTGTATACCACCTAACAGATCTCCATCTGCATCAGGAAGACTCTATTAGGCTCTTTACCAAGCCAAGCCAAGCCAAGCTTGATACCAGTAGGCAAAATGTCAAGTGTATTATTCCTGGGTGGGTGGGGGATGGGGGGGTGACATCATTGTGAGTGTCCCATTCATAACATGACCCCCTTGTCAGCATTTTCTGATCCAATTAGATTTTACCCTACTCCCTCACTCCCTGTCCCCATCCCCTTGTCCCCCGTCCCCCATCCCCCTGTCCCCATCCCCTAACCCCCATCCCCTGTCCCCATCCCCTAACCCCCATCCCCTGTCCCCTGTCCCCTGTCCCCCATCCCCCGTCCCTTTCAATGACGCAATCTAAGTTGATCTTTCAATGCTGATGCTCAGTGAGCTCTCTGTCACCCAGAGCTTTGGACATAAGCTTTGTCAGAGACAACAACGAGGATAAGGTGTGGCAAGGCAGAGAGAGAGGGGGGGAAGGGGAGGAAGGAGAGAGAGAGAGAGAGAGAGAGAGAGAGAGAGAGAGAGAGAGAGAGAGAGAGAGAGAGAGAGAGAGAGAGAGAGAGAGAGAGAGCAAACACCATTGTAAATACAACCCATATTTATGTTTATTTATTTTCCCATTTGTACTTTAACTGTTTGCACATCGTTACAACACTGTAGACATAACATGGCATTTTAAATGTCTTTATTCTTTTGGAACCTTTGTGAGTGTAATGTTTACTGTACATTTTTATTGATTATTTCACTTTTGCTTATTATCTACTTGCTTTGGCAATGTAAACATATGTTTCCCATGCCAATAAAGCCCTAAAATTGAAATTGAATTGATAGAGAGAGGCAGGCAGGCAGAGAGAGGGAATAAAGAGTGAGCGGGTTTGATTCAGACAGCGAGAGACAGCCAGAGAGAGAGGGAGACGAAGAGAGACGGAGTGAGAGGACTGCTGTGAGCATCATAGAAAAACACTCTTATCAGGCCCATCACAGAGCAAGCTGCCTGCCGGACACTGGGCCAGCGACTGTCATAATAATTGGGCTTGTTAGGGACTGTCAGTCAACGGCCCAGACCAGAGTGTTGTTTTATCCTGCAAGCCTCCAGTCAATAGGTCACCACCACTCATCATGCATATGTACTTCCCAACAGGCTCCTTAACTTTGGGCTTTTCTGGTCCCACAATGACAGGGTTTGGCAATGACCAGCAAAAAAATCATGAATTTTTAAGACCCCAAGTTGTCTATCTGCCAAACTCCAATTGGACTTAGCCATTGTTTTAGCTCCAATATTGTGACTGTTTAAACCTATTTCAGCATTATAGTGCCCTCAAAGTGCATTTGCAGTGTACATGGTGTTTTGTACACATACAGGACCAGAGGTTTGTATTCCAAAAAATTTACTTTTTTATATTTTATTGAAGAATCTCAAATATAAAATATATTTTGATTTGTTCTAACACATTTTTGGTTACTACATGATTCCATACAGTGGGGCAAAAAAGTATTTAGTCAGCCACCAATTGTGCAAGTTCTCTCACTTAAAAAGATGAGAGAGGCCTGTAATTTTCATCATAGGTACACTTCAACTATGACAGACAAAATGAGGAAAGAAAATCCAGAAAATCACATTGTAGGATTTTTAATGAATTTATTTGCAAATTATGGTGGAAAATAAGTATTTGGTCACATACAAACAAGCAAGATTTCTGGCTCTCACAGACCTGTAACTTCTTCTTTAAGAGGCTCCTCTGTCCTCAACTCATTACCTGTATTAATGGCACCTGTTTGAACTTGTTATCAGTATAAAGACACCTGTCCACAACCTCAAACAGTCACACTCCAAACTCCACTATGGCCAAGACCAAAGAGCTGTCAAAGGACACCAGAAACAAAATTGTAGACCTGCACCAGGTTGGGAAGACTGAATCTGCAATAGGTAAGCAGCTTGGTTTGAAGAAATCAACTGTGGGAGCAATTATTAGGAAATGGAAGACATACAAGACCACTGATAATCTTCCTCGATCTGGGGCTCCACGCAAGATCTCACCCCGTGGGGTCAAAATGATCACAAGAACGGTGAGCAAAATCCCAGAACCACACGGGGACCTAGTGAATGACCTGCAGAGAGCTGGGACCAAAGTAACAAAGCCTACCATCAGTAACACACTACGCCGCCAGGGACTCAAATCCTGCAGTGCCAGACGTGTCCCCTGCTTAAGCCAGTACATGTTCAGGCCGTCTGAAGTTTGCTAGAGAGCATTTGGATGATCCAGATGAGGATTGGGAGAATGTCATATGGTCAGATGAAACCAAAATATAACTTTTTGGTAAAAACTCAACTCGTCGTGGTTTGGAGGACAAAGAATGCTGAGTTTCATCCAAAGAACACCATACCTACTGTGAAGCATGGGGTGGAAACATCATGCTTTGGGGCTGTTTTTCTGCAAAGGGACCAGGACGACTGATCCGTGTAAAGGAAAGAATGAATGGGGCCATGTATCGTGAGATTTTGAGTGAAAACCTCCTTCCATCAGCAAGGGCATTGAAGATGAAACGTGGCTGGGTCTTTCAGCATGACAATGATCCCAAACACACCACCCGGCAACGAAGGAGTGGCTTCGTAAGAAGCATTTCAAGGTCCTGGAGTGGCCTAGCCAGTCTCCAGATCTCAACCCCATAGAAAATCTTTGGAGGGAGTTGAAAGTCCGTGTTGCCCAGCGACAGCCCCAAAACATCACTGCTCTAGAGGAGATCTGCATGGAGGAATGGGTCAAAATACCAGCAACAGTGTGTGAAAACCTTGTGAAGACTTACAGAAAACGTTTGACCTCTGTCATTGCCAACAAAGGGTATATAACAAAGTATTGAGATAAACTTTTGTTATTGACCAAATACTTATTTTCCACCATAATTTGCAAATAAATAAATTAAAAATCCTACAATGTGATTTTCTGGATTTCTTTTTCTCATTTCGTCTGTCATAGTTGAAGTGTACCTATGATGAAAATTACAGGCCTCTCTCATCTTTTTAAGTTGGAGAACTTGCACAATTGGTGGCTGACTAAATACTTTTTTGCCCCACTGTATATATATTATTTTGTATTACACGGAAACAATCTTGATTCAACCAGTTTGTGTCGAGTGGGTATGGGTTACAGTAATTAGAGGGATTTACTCCTCAGAGTGCTGACAAAGTGAGGGGCTTTTGAGTGGCTCCCGAGAGTTCTAAGGCACTGCACCTCAGTGCTAGAGGCATCACTACAGACACCCTGGTTTGATTCCAGGCTGTATCACAACCGGACGTGATTGGGAGTCCTATAGGGCGGCGCACAATTTGCCCAGCGTCGTCTTGGTTTGGCCAAGGTAGGCCGTCATTGTAAATAAGAATTTGTTCTTAACTGACTTGCCTAGTAAAATTAAAAGTAAAGTGCCAAGTTCATCTGTTCTTTTTACATTGGAGCACCTAAAATAAGACAGTGTGTTTAGCCAGGTCAGGCTGCTTTAAATACATCATTATGTAAAGGGATCAATTACATGTTTAGGAAATGGAAACATCACTGCTTAAATTATGCTGCCTGAGATTACACTGCTCATATTGCAATGGGGCCTCCCTGCAGTCATTTGTAACACCGTACTGTAACTTCAATATGCCTCTTAAATTTGTATTCTTGCTTTAATACAGTACACCGACCACAAGCATTGCAAACTAAGCTCTGTGAACAATCAGTGTGCCAACTGAGCATAGGACATTAAAGCACCAGTTGAGCGTGAAACGTTTTGTTGAAATGCCATATTCCTTCATAGTGTGAGTGACCTGAAAGACTTCCTAGTCCTTAGTAGTATACTAGAAAGGCTTGTGACGGCTTCATCAGCTTCTGAAAGAGGGTTTTAGAGTAATTTAAGTGTTTCGAGTGTTGAGGTTGTGCCACAACGTCCAGCTGTTGTCACTTGGACACACGCAAGGTTATACCGCGTGTGAGATCAGTCTGTACGGGTCGACGGACTACTAAGGCTGCTCTTATCAAGGCACATGGCGAGATCCAGATGTAGACACAGGAGGCAGATGGTTGGAGTCTTACAATGTTTAATTATTCAAAGGAGTAGGCAAGAGAATGGTTGTGGACAGGGAAAAATGTCAAAACCAGATCAGAGTCCAGGAGGTACAGAGTGGCAGACAGGCTCGTAGTCAAGGCAGGCAGAATGGTCAGGCAGGCGGGTACAGAGTCCAGAAACAGGCAAGGGTCAACACCGGGAGGACTGGAAAAAGGAGAATAGCAAAAGGAGTACGGGACTTGACTAAACATACAAGACGAACTGGCACAGAGAGACACGAAACACAGGGATAAATACAATGGAGAAAATAAGCGACACCTGGAGGGGGTGGAGAAAATCACAGGAACAGGTGAAACAGATCAGGGCGTGACAGCTCTGGCCTGGCCTTGACATAATGTAGATTCATAGCTACTAGATACTGAGAGGCTTTTTATATCACAGGTCGACAAACTACTAAGACAGCCCTGGACGTGAACGTAGGTTCACTAAGTTGATAACAAGAGTAGTTTTATATTAGAGGAAACTTGAGGAAATGGACACTTGGTACAGTACACCGCTCCAAGAAGGACAGCTAGGTCTCTCACATGTCAAAGGGCACTGAAACAATTGTAAACACTTAAGTGTATTATAACTATACTTTATGGATGGTTATTCATCTCAATGCTACAAACAGCTGAGGAAAGACTACTGAAGTATGCAGGTACTGTATGTCTCAAGAGTCTAGGGACAGACAGCATGATGTGATCAAGAGTAGGGCCAGACAGCATGATGTGATCAAGAGTCTAGGGACAGACAGCTTTATGTGATCAAGAGTCTAGTGACAGACAGCTTGATGTGATTAAGAGTCTAGGGACAGACAGCTTGATGTGATCAAGAGTCTAGTGACAGACAGCTTGATGGGATTAAGAGTCTAGTGACAGACAGCTTGATGTGATCAAGAGTGTGATCAAGAGTGTGATCATGATGTGATCAAGAGTCTAGGGACAGACAGCATGACGTGATCAAGAGTCTAGGGACAGACAGCATGACGTGATCAAGAGTCTAGGGACAGACAGCATGACGTGATCAAGAGTCTAGGGACAGACAGCATGATGTGATCAAGAGTCTAGGGACAGACAGCATGACGTGATCAAGAGTCTAGGGACAGACAGCATGACGTGATCAAGAGTCTAGGGACAGACAGCTTGATGTGATCTGAACTGTTGACGACTGTAAGAAGAACATTTTGACCTCATAGCTGCAGGCAGGCAGACAGACAGACAGACAGACTGACAGACTCTTCTCAGCATGGTATCTGAACAACACCTTATCAACTGTGAACTGAAGACCTTGTTCATCAGCCTGGTCTCATAGACTAGATGTAGCATAGTAAATGTTACATTTGGTATGTTTACATAACACAGATGGCTGTTTATGTTAAAAATTAAAGTAAGGTCGGCGTGGATGGGTAGGCATATATCATCAAGATCTACCAACCCAAAGGTTGCGTGTTCGAATTTCATCACACGACAACTTTAACATTTTAGCTAATTACCAACTTTGCAATGACTTCCTTATTTTTAGTTACTTTGCAGCTAGTTAGCATATTAGCCAACCCTTCCCCTAACCCTAACTGTAACCTTTACTCTTTAAGCTAATTCCTAAGCCTAACCATAACCTTTACTCTTTAAGCTAACTCCTAACCATAACATTAAGCCTAATCTCAACCCTAACATTAAAGAGGAATGGAAACACTAGGCTTTAGAGCACAAGCCAGCTGTACCTGTAAATCGCCATATTGGCATTGTTGCATCACTGGCAGGAGACTTTTGGAATTCCTGAATTTACTGAGACCATGACCTCTGCGTGCATTAATGAGCATAATTTGCTGGTGTCAAACCATATATGAAAACATGATACACATTTACACAGCTTCCTAATGTAGATAGAGAAAAGCTTAGAGCATATTGAGTCGTCCTTCTTTTGTAATACCTTTTACTGTGAATGAGTTACAGCCGTTTCAGTGAAGGGGTATTTTTATAGAACTCTATGGATGTTCGGTGATCAGACACTTATCCTGATAGAATATTAAACACATATATGCACTAAAACATATTATGAATTGAATTTAGTCTTACATTTGATAAGGAAAGACATGCACAAGTAATATAATATGAATAAAACAATAACTTTATTAAAATAATACATTTAGGGGAATACCTTGTCTCGTTAGACCTGAAGTTGCATTCCTATCATAACCAAAAACATTATATACAATATTCATCTCAGAGATATTGTCATCAAAATTGAACTAGAATTACAAAATATGATAAGAATAAGATAAATAATGACAACAATTGGCTTTTACAACTTCTGAGCTACTGAGCTACTGGGTGAGGACTAGGAGTCCCTTTACTAGTGCCTATGTCTGCTATGAGTCACACTCACTAGTGCCACAATCTAAAATAATTCTTGTCCCCTACAATGCATAACTGCTTGCCCATTCAAGTGCTACACAAACAAACCATATCATATTCTCATTTCTATCTTTCCTTTAACCAAACCAACAATTTCTAGAGTAGTCTCAAGTACATTGAAGTTCACCTAGGCTGTGAGGGTGTGTTCTGTGAGGGTGTGATTGTCCCTCAGAGAGAGAGAGAGAGAGAGAGAGAGAGAGAGAGAGAGAGAGAGAGAGAGAGAGAGAGAGAGAGAGAGAGAGAGACAGAGAGAGACAGAGAGAGAGACAGAGAGAGAGAGAGAGAGAGAGATGAGTTGCAACCATTAGGCCTTTAGAACAGACACACACACACTCAATTTGTCGGAACATGGACTCTACAAGGTGTCAAAAGCGTTGAAACTGAGCAACCCAGCAACTTTTCAGTTCTGGACACACTCAAACCGGTGTTGCTGGCACCTACTACCATACCCCATTCAAAGAAACTTAAATGTTTTGTCTTCCCCATTCACCATCTGAATGGCAGACATACACAATCCACGTCTCAATTGTCTCAAGGCTTTAAAATCCTTCTTTATCCTGTCTCCTCCCCTTCATCTACACTGATTGAAGTGGATTTAGTAAGGGAAATCAATAAGAGATCATAACTTTCAAGCAGTAGAAAATAATTTGAGGTGCCTGTACTCAACTCCAGTGAGCTCCTGCCCAAGTCAAGCACTGGCTAATAATTATAGCTATGGGGATCATAGCTAGCTAGAAAAACATTAACATCAAAAAGACAAGAGAAGAGCTACATTAAGTAGCTAGCTACTCGGCTTGTTATCACAAGTTCATTTCACAGACTAATCTTATCAATCGGGGGAAAATACTCTAAAATATAAATGTTTTAATTACCAACATAAAAAATACTCTAAAACGTAAATGTTATAATTACCAACATAAAAAATACTCGTATGCAGTTGCTTACCTTAATGTTGTCCACATGATCTCAATGACAGCGAGAGCAGTGTCAAAGTTGTGAGAAACCTTTCAGGTCTATTGGAGGCAAGATGCCTCCTGGTGGAAGGATTCACTTTCAGTCCCCACGCCAAAAAACACAATTTGCTCAAACCTGCCAATGACAAATTGGCATCAGTCGTTACTATGGCAAATCAAGATGGCGCTACCCATAACTCTAATAAACGTTGTTCAAGATTTATGTTAAATGAACATATATGTCATTGCTTAGCTTTAATTCCTAAAGTGTTGCCATTCCCCTTTAACCCTAACCTTAACCCTGAACTTAATCCCTAACCCCTAGCCTAGCTAACATTAGCCACCTAGCTAACGTTAGTGTTAACCACCTAGCTACCTAGCTAACGTTAGCCACAACAAATTGTAATTCGTAACATATCATATGAAATGGATAATAGAAAGGGAAAGGGGATACCTAGTCAGTTGTACAACTGAATGCCTTCAACTGAAAGGTGTCTTCCGAATTTAACCCAACCCCTTTGAATCAGAGAGGTGCTGGGGGGCTGCCGTAGTCGTCATCCACGTCTTCGGCACCCGGGGAACAGTGGGTTAACTGCTTTGTTCAGGGGCAGAACAACAGATTTTTACCTTGTCAGCTCAGGGGATTCAATCCAGCAACCTTTCGGTTACTGGTCCAAAGGACATCCACAAATTAATATGTCCAATATGAAACATTACATATCGAACTAATTGGAGTGTCCCAGATTTAAGGTTACTATTTTACGTCTACCCCTGAGTCCAGGTTGGGATGTTGATGTATATCATAACGTTGTTATTGAAACTAAGAAGAACCTTAATTAGGAGTGTTGTTTGAGATGGATCTGTTTCAAACTAATTAATTAATGAATCTCGCAGAGCCAAAAGTAGCAGTACGGTAAAGTTTTTTGTTACTAAGTTACCGTGCTGAACAACCCGATCTCGACCCTAACGAACGCTTGCTTACACAGGCTGGTCCTGAACCCATTCACCCGTGTAACCATACACCCTACACAGTCTATAGGCCACACTCTCCCTGTTGCAGAGACACGTCGTAACAGGCTTATTAATTAGTGTAGATGAGCGAAAGCAGTGTGGTAAACTTACTTCGCTTCCTTCCTGAACCCATTCACCATGTAACCATACACCGTCTAGTCTGTCACACAGACACCATACATACTCTCCCTGTTGCAGATACACATTGTGTGCATCCCAAAGGGCACCCTATTCCCTATGTAGTGCACTACTTTTGACCAGGGCCCATAGGACTCACATAGGGTGTCATTTGGGAAACATGGATGAGTCTCACAGACAGGCCCTACTCTCCCTGATGCAGAGACACATTGTAACAGCCTGAAGTGGTGTCATGCTATTCTGTCAGCGCCTAAGAATGTGCTGTGGATCTTGTCATTGTTCTCTTGTTGAGTATAATGATTCCTCTCTCTCTCTCTCTATGGTGGCCCGGGAGGGACAGTAGAGCCAAACAAACCCATGCCCTCTTTGACCTGACCTTAGCTATTAATTCTCCTTCACACACACACACACACACACACACACACACACACACACACACACACACACACACACACACACACACACACACACACACACACACACACACACACACACACACACCTCCTATTTGCAGGGATCAGACCTGTGGTTCAATAGCTGTAGGGGACTCAGGTAGAGACAGACTAAATGGGAGACAGTGATTATAGTATCTCCATGCTGACAGATAGTGTGTGTTGACATGAACCACACACACACGGACACACAGACACACGGACACCAGGGCGGTCGGACTAGAGTTAACCTGAGCTGTCTACAGTAAACGTCGGTGGGAGGTTTTGGGACACTGGATACTCTGTAGATATAATGACAGCCTAAAGAAAGACAATCTGATCTCAGATACAAGCGTCATATATTATCAGCTATCTAGAAGAGGTCATGTCAGCTATTTATGTTGCTCTTCCATTGGAGACTGGGCCCAACCCCCCTTTAATGCACTCTACTCCAATACTAGCCCAAGGTGTTGACTCATGGATGGATCTTGATAGTGTTATATGGACAGGGGAATCTAACTGAGATTGCATGGTCTCTCTGTGAAAGTTAAATCAACTTGAATGGGATGAGTGGAATAGGAAATTATCTCTTCATGTTTTGCTTAATGATGATGTTAAGCCAACGCAAGGCAATGGCCTCCCGAGTGGCGCAGTGGTCCAAGGCATTGCATTGCAGTGCTAGAGGCGTCACTGCAGAGCTTGGTTCGTTCCCAGGCTGTGTCAAAACCGGCTGTGATCGGGAGTCCCATAGGGCGGTGCACAATTGGCCCAGCGTCGTCTGGGTTAGGGGAGGGTTTGGCCGGGGGGGTAGGCCGTCATTGTAAATAAGAATTTGTTATTAACTGACTTGCCTAGTTAAATAAATATATCAGAGATGAACTTATAAGAATTTAAGTATATTTAGCTACAGATCTATCTATCTGTACGATCTTGCTACTTGTTGAGTAATTATCTGCTTAGACAATACTTTCATTTCCAACTTGCTTTTCTCTTTTTAGGATTTTTCATTCATAAATCACACGTTCTTCTGAGATGTTTAATCCAAACATGGCTGAAAGTTGTTACCAGTTGAGGGATCTGAGTCTATTTGAAGTGCTGTAAAATGTACATGTTGAAGCGTGGTGTGTAAACTAAACTGAGTGAATACTGGAAGACAAACACAGCAGTGTTTACCTGGATGGATGTTCTTATGGTTGAGAGAGAGCCAGTGTGTGGGAGTCGTATAGCTGTCACCAGTAGCCTAGCTGTCACAGGGACCGTGGAGGAGAAGGAACGTCAGAACAATGTTCTAAACATTCACAGACACAATGTTTTACCTCGGTCAGCAGACACACAGGCATCTACTCTCTCTCTCTCTCTCTCTCTCTCTCTCTCTCTCTCTCTCTGCCCTCTCCCCCACCTCTCTCTCTCCCCCTTTCTCTCTCTCCCCCTTTCTCTCTCTCTCTCTCTCTCTCTCTCTCTCTCTCTCTCTCTCTCTCTCTCTCTCTCTCTCTCTCTCTCTCTCTCTCTCTCTCTCACTCTCTCTCTCTCTCTCTCCCTTCCTCCCTCTCGCTCTCTTCCTCTCACTGTTCTCTTAATTAGTCCAGTAGCTCTTTCTCTCAGCTTCCCTATTTTCTCTGTGCCTCATTTCCTCTGTCCTGTGTATGTATGGGTCACAGCTTGAGTAGCATCCAGCTGGTTAGTTCATGAAATACTCAGCTAGGAAATAAATGACTTACTGGAAATACAGTATATGAATCATATGACTTACTGTACTTGCAGAAATCCATAGGTGTGGGCTTATTTCTGCTTTGTTCATTCCCTCTGGTGGATAGCTAGATACCCTAGCCTTGGTCATACCTTACTGTTGGCATTGTGTGTTGTAATATAATGTAAATAATGTATCATACTGTAAATAATGTAGCATTACTGTAAATAATGTAGCATTACTCTGAATGGAATTCTCTGTTTGTGCATGTGAGCCTGCCTAACAGCGCCTGGGCAGGTCAAACTCAGCCCATTTAAAGGGCGGCTTGTAAAGACTCTGTAAAGAGTGGCTGTGATCTAGTACCCTATTGTTCTCTGAGGACTGCATGCTGGAGAGGAGAGGGTGTAGCGCCCCTTAACTCCCACCTCCCATTCCAATCCCAACCCCTGCCTCTCTCAGCTGTGCTCACTGACCGTAGCGGAGGGGCCAGGTCAAAACTAGCTGAGATCCAGGGTGAGAGGGCTATAGTCTCCAGGAGCACCCAGTCAACCAGGACTTGTTGTCCAGCTTAAAGGCCTCTTCTCTGGGATAAATCAGCGAGTGACACGTGGAGGCATGGAAGTGGTCCAACAGGCGGTTCATCATATGTCACAGTATGGACTATCAGATTTACCATCTTCTCCTCACTCAGGTAATAACACCACTTATGTGTGTTTGTTTGGCTTGTTAAGGCCAGTCAGTGGCTAAACATTTTAATTTGGGATTTTTGTGCTTGCCACACAGACTCGTATAGTAGAATGTGAGTGTGATTTGTACTTGAGAGTCTCTGCAATGTTCAGTCTTGAATATAGTTGTCTGACTTTGTAGATAGGCCTATGTACAGTGCCTTGCAAAAGTATTCACCCCCCTTGGCGTTTTTCCTATTTTGTTGCATTACAACCTGTAATTTAAATAGATTTCTATTTGGATTTCATATAATGGACAATCACAAAATAGTCCAAATTGGTGAAGCGAAATGAAAAGAATAATGCTATGAAGCCCCTAAATAAGATCTGGTGCAACCAATTACCTTCAGAAGTCACATAATTAGTTAAATAAAGTCCACCTGTGTGCAATCTAAGTGTCACATGATCTGTCACAGGATCTCAGTATATATACTGTACATCTGTTCTGAAAGGCCCCAGAGTCTGCAACACCACTAAGCAAGGGGCACCACCAAGAAAGCGGCACTATGAAGAGCAAGGAGCTCTCCAAACAGGGCAGGGACAAGTTGTGGAGAAGTACAGATCAGGGTTGGGTTATAAAATATATCAGAAACTTTGAACATCCCACAGAGCACCATTAAATACATTATTAAAAATGGAAAGAATATGGCACCACAACAAACCTGCCAAGAGAGGGCCGCCCACCAAAACTCACGGACCAGGCAAGGAGGGCATTAATCAGAGAGGCAACAAAGGGACCAAAGATAACCCTGAAGGAGCTGCAAAGCTCCACAGCGGAGATTGGAGTATCTGTCCATAGGACCACTTTAAGCCGTACACTCCACAGAGCTGGGTCAGAAGTGGTCAGTGGTCAGAAAAAAATAAGCAAACATGTTTGGTGTTCGCCAAAAGGCATGTGGGAGACTCCCCAAACATATGGGAGAAGGTACTCTGGTCAGATGAGACAAAATGTTTTAGCTTTTTGGCCATCAAGGAAAACGCTATGTCTGGTGGAAACCCAACATCTCTCATCACCCCAAGAACCTCATCCTCACAGTGAAGCTTGGTGGTGGCAGCATCATGCTGTGGGGATGTTTTTCATCAGCAGGGACTGGGAAACTGGTCAGAATTGAAGGAATGATGGATGGCGCTAAATACAGGGAAATTCGTGAGGGAAACCTGTTTTAGTCTTCCAGAGATGTGAGACTGGGATGGAGGTTCACCTTCCAGCAGGACAATGACCCTAAGCATACTGCTAAAGCAACACTCGAGTGGTTTAAGGGGAAACATTTAAATGTCTTGGAATGGCCTAGTCAAAGCCCAGACCTCAATCAAGTAAAATGGCCAAATTATTTAAAGAGACTGTTTATAGAAGAGGATGTTGGTCTAGCCTCTTTGGTGAGCACCGGTGAGGCACTGGGTAGCCTGGGAGTCCTACCAGAGAGAAGGAATGGAAGATGCCGATGGAGAAGCAGACGTGGAGGGGTTGAGATGCCGGGCAACCCTTTTGCAAAGGGTCAAGTCTACAAAACTCAGACATCTCTGTTCATAATAGATTCTAGTTTTGGGAACAGAAAACTGTATTGAGATCAAATGTTTAATTGATGAGAAAATGTGAAGAATGTTGGCCAAAATCCATCTTGCTCCATCTTCTCCCATTGCCGGCCAGTGGGCTTCCTTTCACTGCCATATTTGGTAGTGAGTGGAAACGCCAAGCGGATGCATCACATTTACACATCCGGTGAAATATCTGTCTCACTATGTTACCAAAGTTACCTATTCTGTGACCTCGGGGTGACTTCCTGTGCAGCTCTGTGTGACTTCCTGTGCAGCTCTGTGTGACTTTCAGTGCAGCTCTGTGGACAGGGCAGGTATTTATGTGGGTGAACTGAGACGTTCCCAGACTATCATTAGACATTATATTGAATCTCAACTTGTCCCTGCATGTCATACACAGGGCTCTGCTTTGCCCAATGAAGGAGTTACACACACACACACACACACACACAGCGCACACATATACACAAACACACACACACACTTTATTGATACATCTGGTGTGATTTGATTTGATTTGATTTGTCCCTAACAGGAGGAAGCATGACATGTTTTAGCCATTCAGACCAAACAATGCTGAGCTGCTATGTGTCTGAATTGTCTGTTTTCCGCCCAGTAACTGCTGCTTCCTATGTCTACTTGGCTCTAGGATCAGAGCCAGAGAAAAGATGGCCTCATTTAGAAGTAGTCTATTTTCCCACAACCTTATTTTCCTTTTGGGGAATCTCTCTGCTACTTTTTACGTTGCTTGAAACTTTTTATTTTTTATTTCACCTTTATTTAACCAGGTAGGCAAGTTGAGAACAAGTTCTCATTTACAACTGCGACCTGGCCAAGATAAAGCAAAGCAGTATACAACACATACAACAACACAGAGTTACACATGGAGTAAAACAAACATACAGTCAATAAAACAAATCTATATACAAAGAGTGCAAATGAGGTAGGATAAGGAAGGTAAAGCCAATAAATAGGCCATGGTGGCAAAGTAATTACAATATAGTATTTAAACACTGGAATGGTAGATGTGCAGTAGATGAATGTGCAATGTAGAAAAACTGGGGTGCAAAGGAACAAGATAAATAAATAAATACGGTAGGGGATGAGGTAGTTGGTTGGGATATTTACAGATGGGCTATATACAGGTGCAGGGGTCTGTGAGCTGCTGTGACAGCTGGTGCTTAAAGCTGGTGAGGGAGATAAGTGTCTCCAGTTTCAGAGAATTTTGTAGTTCGTTCCAGTCATTGGCAGCAGAGAACTGGAAGGAGAGTCGGCCAAAGGAGGAATTGGCTTTGGGGGTGACCTGTGAGATATACCTGCTGGAGCGCGTGCTACGGGTTGGTGCTGCTATGGTGACCAGCGAGCTGAGATAAGGCGGGACTTTACCTAGCAGGGACTTGTAGATGACCTGGAGCCAGTGGGTATGGCGACGAGTGTAAAGCGAGGGCCAGCCAACGAGAGCGTACAGGTTGCAGTGGTGGGTGGTATATGGCGCTTTGGTAACAAAACGGATGGCACTGTGATAGACTGCATCCAATTTGTTGAGTAGAGTATTGGAGGCTATTTTGTAAATGACATCAACCGAAGTCGAGGATCGGTAGGATGGTCCATTTTACGAGGGTATGTTTGGCAGCATGAGTGAAGGATGCTTTGTTGCAAAATAGGAAGCCAATTCTAGATTTAATTTTAGATTGGAGATGTTTGATGTGAGTCTGGAAGGAGAGTTTACAGTTTACCCAGACACCTAGATATTTGTAGTGGTCCTCATAATCTAAGACAGAACTGTCCAGAGTAGTGATGCTGGACGGGCGGACAGGTGCGGGCAGCGATCGGTTGAAGAGCATGCATTTAGTTTTACTTGCGTTTAAGAGCAGTTGGAGGCCACGGAAGGAGAGTTGTATGGCATTGAAGCTCGTCTGGAGGGTAGTTAACACAGTGTCCAAAGAGGGGCCGGAAGTATACAGAATGATGTCGTCTGCGTAGATGTGGATCAGAGACTCACCTGCAGCAAGAGCGAAATCATTGATGTATACAGAGAAGAGAGTCGGCCCAAGAATTGAACCCTGTGGCACCCACATAGAGACTGCCAGAGGCCCGGACAACAGGCCCTCTGATTTGACACACTGAACTCTATCAGAGAAGTAGTTGGTGAACCATGCGAGGCAATTATTTGAGAAACCAAGGTTGTCGAGTCTGCCGATAAGGATGTGGTGATTGACGGAGTCGAAAGCCTTGGCCAGATCAATGAATACGGCTGCACAGTAATGTCTCTTATCGATGGCGGTTATGATGTTGTTTAGGATCCATGACCAGCTCTGAAACCAGATTGCATAGCAGAGAAGGTACGGTGGGATTCAAAATGGTCGGTAACCTGTTTGTTAACTTGGCTTTCAAAGACCTTTTAAAGGCAGGGTAGGATAGATATAGGTCTAAAGCAGTTTGGGTCAAGAGTGTCTCCCCTTTGAAGAGGGGGATGACCGCGGCTGCTTTCCAGTCTTTGGGAATCTCAGACAACACGAAAGAGAGGTTGAACAGGCTAGTAATAGGGGTTGCAACAATTTCAGCAGATCATTTTAGAAAGAAAGGGTCCAGATTGTCTAGCCCAGCTGATTTGTAGGGGTCCAGATTTTGCAGCTCTTTCAGAACATCAGCTAACTGGATTTGGGAGAAAGAGAAATGGGGGAGGCTTTGGCGAGTTACTGAGGGGGGTGCAGGGCTGTTGCCCCGGGATAGGGGTAGCCAGGTGGAAAGCATTGCCAGCCGTTGAAAAATGCTTATTGAAATTCTCAATTATTGTGGGTTTATCGGTGCTGACAGCGTTTCCTATCCTCAGTGCAGTGGGCAGCTGGGAGGAGGTTCTCTTATTCTCTATAGACAGTGTCCCAGATCTTGTTTGAGTTTGTGTTACAGGAAGCAAATTTCTGCTTGAAAAAGCTAGCCTTGGCTTTCCTAACTGCCAGTGTATATTGCTTCCTGACTTCCCTGAAAACAGGGGCTGTTCGATGCTAATGCAGAACGCCACAGGATGTTTTTGTGCTGGTCAAGGGCAGTCAGGTCTGGAGAGAACCAAGGGCTATATCTGTTCCTGGTTCTAAATTTCTTGAATCGGGCATGCTTATTTAAGATGATGAGGAAGGCACTTTTAAAGAATAACCAGGCATCCTCTACTGACAGGATGAGGTCAATATCCTTCCAGGATACCCAGGCCAGGTCGATTAGAAAGGCCTGCTCGCTGAAGTGTTTTAGGGAACGTTTAATAGAAATGAGGGGATATCATTTGACCGCAAACCCATTACGGATGCAGGCAATGAGGCAGTGATCGCTGAGATCTTGGTTGAAAACAGCAGGGGTGTATTTGGAGGACAAGTTAGTTAGGATGACATCTATGAGGGTGCCCGTGTTTACGGCTTTGGGGTTGTACCTAGTAGGTTCAATGATGACTTGTGTGAGGTTTAGGGCATCAAGCTTAGATTGTAGGATGGCCGGGGTGTTAAGCATGTCCCAGTTTAGGTCACCTAGCAGCATGAACTCTGAAGATAGATGGGGGGCAATCAGTTCACATATGGTGTCCAGAGCACAGCTGGGGGCAGAGGGTGGTGTATAGCAAGCGGCAACAGTGAGAGACTTGTTTCTAGAAAGGTGGATTTTTAAAAGTAAAAGTTCAAATTGTTTGGGTACAGACCTGGATAGTAAGACAGAACTCTGCAGGCAATCTCTGCAGTAGATTGCAACACCGTTCCCTTTGGTCATTCTATCTTGTCTGAAAATGTCAGCGTTATTGGTGGTCTTCCTGAGCCAGGATTCAGACACGGCTAGGACATCCGGGTTGGCAGAGTGTGCTAGGGCAGTGAATAAAACAAACTTAGGGAGGAGGCTTCTAATGTTAACATGCATGAAACCAAGGCTTTTACGGTTGCAGAAGTCAACAAATGATAGCGCATGGGAATAGGAGTGGAGCTAGGCACTGCAGGGCCTGGATTAACCTCTATATCACCAGAGGAACAGAGGAGGAGTAGGATAAGGGTACGGCTAAAGGCTATAATGACTGGTCGTCTAGGGCGTCCTGAACAGAGAGTAAAAGAACAGGTTTCAGGGGCGATAAAATAGATTAAAGGCATAATGTACAGACAAAGGTATGGTAGGACGTGAATACAGTGTAGGTAAACCTAGGCATTGAGTGGTGATGAAAGAGATATTGTCTCTAGAAACATTTAAACCAGGTGATGTCATCGCATGTGTGGGTGGTGGATCTGAAGGGTTGGATAAGGTATATTGAGCAGGGCTCTACAGTGAAATAAGACAATAAACACTAACCAGAACAGCAATGGACAAGGCATATTGACATTGAGGAGAGGCATGCTTAGCCGAGTGATCATAAGGGTTCAGTTAGTAGTGAGGCTGGTTGGGGACACGGCGATTCAGACAGCTAGCCGGGGACAGCAAGCTAGCAAAGGCTAGCAGGCCGGCTAACAAAGACGGAGGAAGTCTGTTTATAGCCTCCTCATACATTTCCGTCGGTAGACCAGTCGTGATGGGTTAGTGGGGTTCCGTGTGGTGAAGGGGACCAGGCCAATTGGCAAAATAGGTAATATTGGCCCAAGAAATTGTCCGATGGACCTGATTAGCTAGCAGCCGATATGCTCTAGACAGCTAACGATTAGCAGGCCGCAGTTAGCTGATGGGTGTTCAGGTGACGTCGCGACGGAGGGCCGGTTGAATAACCCCCTCGGGCAGATGGTTGGTGGTCCGGTGAGGCTCCACACCGGCAGTAAAAAAACAGGTCCGGATAGGTGTTGTAGCCCAGGAGTGGCTGATGGGATTCTTCAGCCAGCCGGGAGATGGGCCAAGCGCAGGCTAACTTCAGGCTAATTGGTGCATTGCTCCGGGACCAACGTTAGCCAATAGTCACTCAGATAGCAGCTAGCTAGCTGCAAGATCCAAGTGAAAATATCCAGAGGTTGCGGTAGGAATCCAGGGATATGGAGAGAAGATATGTCCGGAATGCTCTGGTTTGAGTCGCGTTATACAAACAGCGAGAGCTTTTCCGAGCTAAAGGTTAGCTGCTGCTGTCCGCTAGCAATGGTAAGCTAAATACTAACGTTAGCTAGTGAGCTGGTTAGCTTCTGTTAGGGAATTCCGGAATCAAGGTGGATAATACTTATAAAAAAACTGATCCATAACACATTGGGTGAGGCAGGTTGCAGGAGAGTGTTTTGAAGTTAAGTTTTAGAAAAAATATATAAAATGATATGCGAAGAAAAGATATAAAAAGATATATACACTGGACACGACCTTACGAGGACAAAAGACGTCTGACTGCTACGCCATCTTGGATCACAAACTGTCTCAAAACAATGTCAAATGTTTCACAGAATTATTGGTTTGTTACTGAAGTCTTGGGTCAAAGTCGACCAAGAATAGGACCTGTATATTGCATGTCTCAGGACCCCAGGTATTTGCAGTTAACGGCAGTGCCAGTTACAGTACAGAGAAGACCTTTGTTGTTGACCACCTGTTAGGGCGCCGTTAGCGTTAGATACTGGATCACTAATTAAGTACACTGACTGGAACGCATAGCAGCTCATGGTACTTCTGCTAAGGCTGAGGGTTCTATTGAGGGCCAGCCAGTCGGACCAACACAACACATACACACAAGAGAGCAAAGCATTATGGGGCAGATGCTCTTATCCAGAGTGATCCACATCCGCTCTCTGGCTGTCATTTGTTTGCCTTGAGTATTAGTTGCTATAGTGTTCCTTTAGTGTCTCGCATAAATATAATTATTTGAAATACATGTAAATCTGTCATTCTATTTCTATGGTGTCCATGTACTGTCCCTTTCATATCCCTGTCATCATGGCCAGATGGAGCAGGCCTACAGGAGGTGTTGACCTGTGAATGACAGCCAGAGATGTAGACCTACTCTGACTGACAGGTTCATGTTGCTGTCACTGCAGAGATGGAGTTTCTTCAAGTAATGTACTTACTGTGTCATAATGCAGCGGTAACTGGAACTCCATGTCCGTATACCTATCAGTCACTAATGATTCTAGATTAAATGTTATCAGGTGCAGGCAATGGCATAGACTTGATAGGTACTTCAAGTCTCAATTCAACTCTGAATATCTTATAGTTACGTTATACAAAGTTGTTTTGCTTCTAAACCAAAGAGAGACAATATTTGACACAGTACCATATATTTTGTCTATGGTCACACTGAGACAGTGTACCTGTACAAAATCAGACACAGAAAGATATTTTCTCGAGGGTACTATGAGACAGTGCTGAATAGGTTTTATGTGGAGGTGATGAGGGTTTCACTGACTCCTCCTTTGTCTGGAGCCTGAAGCGTGGTGAATTCAGAGTGGTCACAGCTGTCGCTACAGGTAACCGGTGGCAAGGGGAAGGCACTGTAGTCGTCTCTGGCGGCATACCTCGGCACGACAGGTCTCTTCATGGGACGACGCCACGACGGTCTCCCTGGAGACAAAGACGCCAGCCAGCCCAGCATTAGCAGCTGAAGAACAAGAGTTGTATAGAATACCCTGAATATCTCACCGTGGGTGCTGCTTAGCATTTATTCTTTCTCTCTCTCTCTCTCTCTTTCTGCCTCTCTCTCTCTCTCTCTCTCTCTCTCTCTCTCTCTCTCTCTCTCTCTCTCTCTCTCTCTCTCTTTCTGCCTCTCTCTCTCTCTCTCTCTCTCTTTCTCTCTCTTTCTGCCTCTCTATCTCTCTCTCTCTCTCTCTCTCTGTTCAGGGATGTGCGTTTTAGTGAAGGAATGGAAGGGCGCTGCACAGTTGTCTTCTTAACATTTCACTTCATTTGTACCTAGAATGATACCTCACTGTGGGTGCAGCTTGGCATCTCTCACATCTCAGGTTTGATTGCTTTCTGCCAGGATGTGTGTTCCAGTCAAGCACAACGTCTGGCCCTTTACGGTGGTCATTGATTGACATTTACCTTGATTTGATAGGTCAAGAGACAATGGTCCCCCTCTATATCAATCACCTTCCACTCGACCTATCCAAATCCCCGGAGACGGTGCAATGGTCTAGCCTCTTCGGTGAGGTTGCCGGGTAGCCTGGGAGTCCTACCGGAGAGAAGGAAAGGAAGACGCCAACGGAGAGGCAGATGTGGAGGGGTTGAGATGCAACCCGTCCTCCGTTACCGAGCGTACTATTCGCCAAATGTTCAATCATTAGTGAATAAACTTGAGAAACTCAGAGTGAGGATCTCCCCCTCGAAGAGGGAAATATGATTTTGCAACATACTCTGTTTTTCTGAGACTTGGCTTTCCTCTGACATCCAAACGGATTATATACAACCAGCGGGTTTTACAGTTCATCTAGTGGATAGGAATGGGCTCTCTCTGGCAAAGTCAAAGGTGGTGGGCTCTGCTCTGCTGGGGGTGTACAGGAACTTATAAGTTTCTGCTTTCTTGTATTTGAATACTTGGTCATCAAATGTCGCCCTTATTACCTTCCGAGAGAGTTCTCAGGGATTATCGCCACGGCTGTGTATATCCCGCCCCAAGCCGACACAAAAATGCTCTCAGGGATCTTCATTGGACCTTGAACAAACTGGAGATCGTGTACCCGGAGGCAGCATTCATTTTCGCGGTGGACTTTAACAATAGTAATTTGACGGCTGTACTCCCGAATTACTATCAACACATCGACTGTCCATTTTGTTCCTCGCCACCTACAAACAAAAAACTCAAGAGGGAAGTTCGGTGGTCAGGTCTTTATAACGCCGGTCTGAACAATCAGAATCCATGCTCCAAGACGTCTTTTATCACGTGGACTGGAATATGTTCAGGGGCGCCTCTGGGAATAACATCAAATGAATGGCCGTCTCAGTCACCGGATTCATAAAAAATGCATAGATGATGTGAAACCAATGAGGACAACGAGGGCTCAGTGCTTACAGTGTCCAATGAGGACATATGCAAGTCATTCAAGTGTGTTAACCCTTGCAGGGCTTCTGGACGAATCCTTAGCCGCGCCTTCAGATCATGTGCAGACCAGCTAGCTGTTGTGTTTGCCGACATCTCTCCCTAGCTCAGGCCAAAACACCCGCCTGCTTCAAGATGTCAATTATCATCCTTGTGCCGAAGAAAGGGTAAGTAACTGAACTGAATGACAACCAACCAGTGGCACGTCTCTTCTGTCATCATGAAGTGCTTCGAGAGGCTAGTCGAAGACCATATCACCTCCTCCCTCCCCACACACTCGACCCTCTCCAATTTGTCTACCGCCCCCGACAGATCCACGGAAGACACATTCGCCATTGCACTGCACACTGCCCTCACCCACATGGACAAAAGGAATCCATATGGGAGGATGCTGTTCACTGACTTCAGCTCAGCCTTCAATACCATAGTGCCTGTTAAGCTCACCACAAAGCTCACAGTCCTAGGACTGAAATCCTCCATATGCAACTGAGTCCTGGACTTCCTGATGGACATCCTCAGTCCCCTCCTGTACTCCCTGTATATTCCAACTCCATCATCAAGTTCGCTGACAACACGACAGTAGTAAGCCTGTTTACCAACAACGACGAGACGGTCTACAGAGAGGAGGTAGGCACTTTGACAGCGTGGTGCCAGGTCAACAACCTCTCCCTCAACAAAACAAAGGAGCTTATTGTGGACTTCAGTAGGAACCAGGCTGGGCACCCCCCCATCCTCATCAACGGGACCGCCGTGGAGATGGTCAAAAATGTCAAATTCCTCGCCGTTCACGTCCCCAAGGAGCTGAAATGGTCAAACCACACGGATACCGTAGTGAAGAAGGCACAACAGTGACTCTTCAACCTCAGGAGGCTGAAGAAATGAGGCCTGTCCCCGAGGGCCCCCACAGTATTTTACAGGAGCACCATCGAGAGCATACTGTCGGGCTGCATCACAGTCTGGTTCGGAAACTCCACCGCCTCTGACCGCAAGGCTCTACAGAAGGTGATAAACTCAGCCGAACGCACCATTTGGCGCACTCTGCCTGCCCTCCAGGACACATACAACACCAGGTGTCTCAGGAAGGCCAAGGAGATCATTAAGGACCTCAGCCACCTGAGCCATGGCCTGTTCTCCCCGCTCCCATCCAGAAGGTGAGGTCAATATAGGTGCATCAAAGCTGGGACCGAGAGTCTGAAAAACAGCTTCTATCTTAAGGTCATTAGACTGTCAAATAGTCACCACTAGCCGGCCTCCGCCTAGTACCTTGCCCTGAACTTTAGTCACTGTCACTAGCCGGCTACTGCCCGGTTTTAGTGATGCGGTTTAGAACCAGTATTACTGCCCCGCTGTGTTCCATCAATTCTAGAATCTGTCATGACAGCCATACAGAACAACAGATGGACGTTTTGTAATTTCTCTACAGCATAACTGTCTACGCAAATGAGCCCCAGGGGGAGATTTGAATCTATATTTCAAATAAGTCCCTGCTTAATGGAACCAGTGGTGAAATGGTGTCTAGTGAAAACGGTGTCTTCTGATCACCTCAGACAAGATTTGTTCACTTGGGTTCAAGGTATCTGCCGTTCATTGGAGGTTATGTGTCATGCTTAACGGCATAGCAGGCCTGTAATATTTATTCATAGTATCGCTCTTTAGATAATGGCATACATGTAAAGTATCTACGAGTGATACAGGATTCTCAAAATACTCCTCCATGTGCTTTACAGTTTTTTTGAAATTGTGACTCAATGTCCCTGTCGAGCTGGCCATAGCAAACGACAACATCAGTCATTCACATCACATTCATCTAGTGAGTTTTCACTTGTTCGGATCCCACAAGCACATCCATTGTTCTATATCCAATAACATATGAGACTGGAAACAGCAGTAAATGTGCTAACCAGGCAGTGAGAAACCTTTCTCTTGGGCTGACAGACTGGCTACGGTATGGGTGATTCCCATTCCCTTAACCAGGACACAAAAAAAATAAAATAAACATGTCCATGATTTTTTTTATATTTACAACATTTAATCCATAGAATGGTCGTTTGGAGTAAAGATTGCTGACATACAGTATATATTTGACATTTGTATCTAAAAGCATAATTGAGAGATAGTTAACCAAATTTAGCATTTTTATGACTTCTTGGCCTTACCCAAGGCTCCTTTAAGTTAGTTTACCTTACCAGGTAAGTTGACTGAGAACACATTCTGATTTACAGCAACAACCTGGAGAATAGTTACAGGGGAGAGGAGGGGGGTGAATGAGCCAATTGTAAGCTGGGGATGATTAGGTGACCATGATGGTATGAGGGCCAGCTTGGGAATTCAGCCAGGACACCAGGGTTAACACCCCTACTCTTACAATAAGTGCCATGGGATCTTTAAGGATCTCAGAGAGTCAGGACACCCGTTTAACATCCCATCCAAAAGACAACACCCTACACAGGGCAATGTCCCCAATCACTGCCCTGGGATATATTTTTTAGACCTGAGGAAAGAGTGCCTCCTACTGGCCCACCAACACCACTTCCAGCAGCATTCAGGGACTGACCAGGACTAACCCTGCTTAGCTACAGAAGCAAGCCAGCAGTGGGATGCAGGGTGGTATGCTTTAAGACTCAATTACATTTCATCTGTAAGTGTTACACAGCTAAAATGTAATATGATTATTACCATTTGCTCTGTAACATGAGTAGTATTTTGATTCCAATAACAATTTTCTTACATTAATTGATGAAAACAGAAAAAATATAAACATGAATACTGAAAATATACAATTTTTGATTAGGCAATTTTTAAAATATATTGTTGAACGTAAATACTCTACGGCCATATCAATGTTTCACAGTGAGATCTCTGAAAGTTTTTGAATATGGTCCATTTTATACAGAGACAAGGCAAGTTAACCAATCACACCCCTCCTTTTACTTGTATTATTGCACATCCAGCCAATCACCAGCAGAGGGCAACCATTTTGAATTTATTTTCACATTCACTCTGTTGGTAATGCTTACAGATTAGATAATAACTCTAAAAGTAGCAGAGATCCCACTTTGGAACTTATATAATATATCTGTAGAGTATATTATGTTCAACAATGGATTGAAAAATGTGCCTAATTAAAGATTGCATATTTTCAATATTCATGTTTCTATTTTCCAATAATCTGAAATGAATGTAAGATAATTGTTATTGAAATCAAAATACTACTCATGTTACAAAGCAAGCGGTAAGCTTCATATGACACCAACGTTTTTTCTGTAGCACTTACAGATGAAACATTACGAAGTCTTTTAAGGAATGAAACTTTTTTTTTTTTTTTTCGCCTAAAATGACATACCCAAATCTAACTGCCTGTACTCAGGACCTGAAGCAAGGATATGCATATTATTGATACCATTTGAAAGGAAACACTTTGAAGTTTGTGGAAACGTGAAATGAATGTAGGAGAATACAACCCATTAGATCTGGTAAAAGATAATAAAAAACATTTGTTTGTTTTATACCATCATCTTTGAAATGCAAGAGAAAGGCTATAATGTATTATTCCAGCCCAGGCGCAATTTAGATTTTGTCCACTAGATGGCAACAGTGTATGTGCAAGGTTTTAGACTGATCCAATGAACCATTGCATTTCTGTTCAAAATGTTGTATCAAGACTGCCCAAATGTGCCTAATTTGGTTTATTAAGTTCATAACTGTGCACTCTCCTCAAACAATAACATGGAATTCTTTCACCGTAATAGCTACTGTAAATTGGACAGTGCAGTATTGGTATTTGGTATTTTTTGGTCCTGATTTCATGAGGAATCACCCAGTACAGAGTTTACTGTAAACAGCCAGTTCCATTCTTTATTACACAGGAGAACTGCTCCCCCTCTTCCTCTGTAGACAACAACAAACAGCCATCAAGCTATGTCCCAGTCAAGACAAGGGCTTGGTCCTGCGTCAACTCAACTCTTCAGTACAATGTATGTGTAACAAATGGCACCCTATTCCCTATATAGTGCACCACTTTTTAGCAGGGCTTATAGGTCTCTGGTCAAAGGTAGTACACAGTGCACGGAATAGGGTGCCATTGGGAATGCAGGCAGTAGTAATAGTACTGCATCTGTGGACCGATGGCTATGCATATTCAAACCACTGTTTTTGTTTTCATTCATTCACATCGGAGCTGCTCCTTGTCTCTTCAGCTGCCACAGTAAACACGATGTCACTATTATTGACTCTCTCTCTGCACCAGATTAGGGCGTTAGAGGACAGACTAATGACCAGGGGGCGCCTTTTCATTTTCATTCTGGAGTCTTTGATACAACAACTGAATAGAGAAAGAATCAACATTATTATTGCTGCAGTTTTTCAGACATCAAGACATGGAGGCTATTTGGCAGCCAGTAACCAGACTAACTGTACTGTGTTTGGCAGCCGGTATCCAGACTAACTGTACTGTATTTGGCAGCCAGTATCCAGAATAACTGTACTGTATTTGGCAGCCAGTATCCAGAATAACTGTACTGTATTTGGCAGTCGGTATCCAGACTAACTGTACTGTGTTTGGCAGCCGGTATCCAGACTAACTGTACTGTGTTCGGCAGCCGGTATCCAGACTAACTGTACTGTGTTTGGCAGCCGGTATCCAGACTAACTGTACTGTATTTGGCAGCCGGTATCCAGAATAACCGTACTGTATTTGGCAGCCAGTATCCAGACTAACTGTACTGTGTTCGGCAGCCGGTATCCAGACTAACTGTACTGTATTTGGCAGCCGGTATCCAGACTAACTGTACTGTGTTTGGCAGCGGGTATCCAGACTAAATGTACTGTGTTTGGCAGCCGGAATCCAGACAAACCATACTGTATTTGGCAGTCGGTATCCAGACTAACCGTACTGTATTTTGGCAGCCGGTATCCAGACTAACTGTACTGTATTTGGCAGCCGATATCCAGACTAAATGTCCTGTGTTTGGCAGCCGGAATCCAGACAAACAGTACTGTATTTGGCAGTCGGTATCCAGACTAACCGTTCTGTATTTTGCAGCCGGTATCCAGACTAACTGTACTGTATTTGGCAGCCGGTATCCAGACAAGCCGTACTGTATTTTGCAGCCGGTATCCAGACTAACTGTACTGCATTTGGCAGCCGATATCCAGACTAAACGTACTATATTTGGCAGCCGGTATCCAGACTAGCCGTACTGTATTTGGCAGCCGGAATCCAGACTAACCGTACTGTATTTGGCAGCCGGTATCCAGACTAACTGTACTGTATTTGGCAGCCGGTATCCAGACTAACCGTACTGTATTTGGCAGCCGGTATCCAGACTAACTGTACTGTACTTGGCAGCCGGTATCCAGACTAACCGTACTGTATTTGGCAGCCGGTATCCAGACTAACCGTACTGTATTTGGCAGCCGGTATCCAGACTAACTGTACTGTACTTGGCAGCCGGTATCCAGACTAGCCGTACTGTATTTGGCAGCCGGAATCCAGACTAACCGTACTGTATTTGGCAGCCGGTATCCAGACTAACTGTACTGTATTTGGCAGCCGGTATCCAGACTAACTGTACTGTATTTGGCAGCCGGTATCCAGACTAACTGTACTGTACTTGGCAGCCGGTATCCAGACTAACCGTACTGTATTTGGCAGCCGGTATCCAGACTAACCGTACTGTATTTGGCAGCCGGTATCCAGACTAACTGTACTGTACTGTGTTTGGACCCTGCTGTCTAAAATAAAACTAGAACAGCAACAGGAAATAGCACAAGGAACTGAACTGGCTTGGTAAAGCAGCTACGGTACATGCACCACACACACACAGCCACACACACGCACACACACACACACACACACACACACACACACACACACACACACACACACACACACACACACACACACACACAGCTTGGTTCAGCAGCTATGGTATGCAGCTGTATATAATCCTGTTTAACATCTTCCAACGTTTAGTGTTTGGTAAAAAGACAGAATACTGGGTCTATGTCCCAAATGGCACCCTATTCCCAATATAGCGCACGACTTTAGACCAAGCCCTATAGAACCCTATTCCCTATATAGTGCACCACTTTTTAGCAGGGCTTATAGGTCTCTGGTCAAAGGTAGTACACAGTGCACGGAATAGGGTGCCATTGGGAATGCAGGCAGTAGTAATAGTACTGCATCTGTGGACCGATGGCTATGCATATTCAAACCACTGTTTTTGTTTTCATTCATTCACATCGGAGCTGCTCCTTGTCTCTTCAGCTGCCACAGTAAACACGATGTCACTATTATTGACTCTCTCTCTGCACCAGATTAGGGCGTTAGAGGACAGACTAATGACCAGGGGGCGCCTTTTCATTTTCATTCTGGAGTCTTTGATACAACAACTGAATAGAGAAAGAATCAACATTATTATTGCTGCAGTTTTTCAGACATCAAGACATGGAGGCTATTTGGCAGCCAGTAACCAGACTAACTGTACTGTGTTTGGCAGCCGGTATCCAGACTAACTGTACTGTATTTGGCAGCCGGTATCCAGACTAACTGTACTGTATTTGGCAGCCGGTATCCAGAATATCCGTACTGTATTTGGCAGCCAGTATCCAGACTAACTGTACTGTGTTCGGCAGCCGGTATCCAGACTAACCGTGATGTATTTGGCAGCCGGTATCCAGACTAACCGTACTATATTTGGCAGCCGGTATCCAGACTAACTGTACTGTATTTGGCAGCCGGTATCCAGACTAACCGTACTGTGTTTGGCAGCCGGTATCCAGACTAACCGTACTGTATTTGGCAGCTGGTAACCAGACTAAATGTACTGTGTTTGGCAGCCGGTATCCAGACTAACCGTACTGTATTTGGCAGCCGGTATCCAGACTAACTGTACTGTGTTTGGCATCCGGTATCCAGACTAACTGTACTGTGTTTGGCAGCCGGTATCCAGACTAACTGTACTGTATTTGGCAGCCGGTATCCAGACTAACTGTACTGTACTGTGTTTGGACCCTGCTGTCTAAAATAAAACTAGAACAGCAACAGGAAATAGGACAAGGAACTGAACTGGCTTGGTAAAGCAGCTACGGTACACGCACCACACACACACACACACACACACACACACACACACACACACACACACACACACACACACACACACACACACACACACACACACACACACACACACACACACGACTTGGTACAGCAGCTATGGTATGCAGCTGTATATCATCCTGTTTAACATCTTCCAACGTTTAGTGTTTGGTAAAATGACAGAATAATGGGTCTATGTCCCAAATGGCACCCTATTCCCAATATAGTGCACGACTTTAGACCAGGCCCTATAGAACCCTATTCCCTATATAGTGCACGACTTTAGACCAGGCCCTATAGAACCCTATTCCTTATATAGTGCACTACTTTAGACCAGAGCCCCTATGGAACTCTATTCCCTATATAGTGCACTACTTTAGACCAGTCCAGGGCCCTGGTCAAAAGTAATAGGGAATGGGGTGCCATTTGGGACGCAACCTGGAAAATGCAACAGGCCATTTGATTTCAATAAGAACAAAGCAGTCCCAGGACACTAAGAGTATCGCAATACGTTTGCATGACAATCAAACCTCACAATGCCTAAGAAATGGAGAAATGCCTGAAGAAACAGTTGCATTGGGCCAGCTCCCAAATTTGTTCAAGCTCTCTTCACATTACCATGTAGATGACTGGTCACTCTGTTTGGAATGTCAGTGTATTTGTAGTTAAAGTACACACTATTACTCAACCAGGTGTGACCAATGAATGTCTCTCTCTCCCCGGGGCATTTTTCATGAAACCTACTAGTGGAATTCAGTGGAATGGTTCAAAATGACTTAATAGTTTGTTGAGTGTCTACAGATGGACTATGAAAATAAAGTGTTACCAAATTCTTGATTCCTTTCAAGCGTAATAAAGTAAGTACCTTTTTCAATAATAAAGTAAGTACCTTTTGGATCCCTGTCCAACAGTGTAATACACAGTTATTGACGTGGCACAACGGTCCATCATCCTAAGGAGGGTTACTGAGGGCTGAAACGCTGTACATGTATAACACAATCAGCTTAAATGATGAGTCACGCCTATGTCTCTTCTAGAATCAAATAGGATTTTCTCCTAATGTCTCAGTAATGTCAGAGTCAGTATGAATAACCACTGGGAACTTCCCTACAAAAGAAAGGCTCTGTCAGTGATACAGGACATCCTGGGGAAGATACAGTACCGCCTGTACGGAGGAACTTTGTGTAGACAACAGGACATGTAAGGAATGCAGCGAGGGTATCCATGGCCAGACAGGGAATCAGAGGCTATGAACTGTCTAATGTCAGCGAGTGTGAGAGTGATTGGTCTGAGCTGTCAGAGAGCTTGAGTCAGATCTGGAAAATAGTGTTCTTTGTGACCAGGGATACTAATACATTACAGTATAATACCATTGTAAAAGTATGCATAGCATAGCCTAATATGAATCCCCTTAAAATTGCCAACAAGTATACAAACCTACCATATGCTATACTGCAAAGTGCATCTACTCAGGCAAAGTGAAAATCTTTAGACCTTGTCTCTTTCTCTCTGGAGTCTGTACTTTTCTCTGCCAAAAATCACTTCTCTCTCTCTCTCTCTCTCTCTCTCTCTCTCTCTCTCTCTCTCTCTCTCTCTCTCTCTCTCTCTCTCTCTCTCTCTCTCTCTCTCTCTCTCTCTCTCTCTCTCTCTCTCTCTCTCTCTCTCTCTCTACTCCCGCGATCACCGGCACAGCTCTGGGAGAGCGGAGGGGAGGGGAGTTGTTGGAACGTTTTTAATCCCATTGTCTATCAGCCGGTGCGCGAAGCATGTTCCGCGAGAACCCGTCTTGATGTGTTGAAAATCATTTCTGAAGTAGGAGCCTTTACAAAATTGGAGTACGGGGCTATTTACCGAATGGCAAACTGTCTTACGTGACAGACATCTGAACTACATGTTGACGGGTCAGTAACCACGAGTGTATTTTCCTGTGTAGCCTAATACTTTAAGTTTCTCTGACTTTATTCGACTATTTACCGCAAAGCTGTTGCACACATGCATGTATTTTACAATCCACCGAATGGACTTGTGAAAACTAAATCTTTCCAAGGAAATTGTCGATTGGATTTAATTGAATCAGTAGTTTTAAAGATATTTACAGGCAGCTATAGCATTTAAATGTTACGTATCATTAAATCAATAGCCTAGTGAATTAATTAATTGTATATGTTTATAAAGGTTTGGATACTGTACAGCCATGACAGAACATTGCTCCATGTGATTGTGAAAGAACGCATGGATAGCCTATAATTAGCTGAAAAATAGCTGATGCAGTGTAGTAGTCTGCCTCAGATGATAGATCGTTGGGTAAATGACTCGCGAATGTTTTGGACAGATTCCATTGGCATGCCATGCGAGTTGATGAAGAAGAAGACCGTGAGTAATAGACTACGTGTCGGCTGTTTCAACACAAATCATTCAAATCATTAACACATTTCTTATACCAACTTGCTACAAATGAAGTATTGAATGACGCACATTTTGTAAATGTAAATCCAGTGAACACTAACAGAATGGTGTAGCATAGAAATATAATCTATTGTCCTGTTCTAGTCATTCTATTTGAATGTTGTGTAACACAATAATAAGAGGAGCACTTGTTACCATCTGATCTTAAGCCTTTAAATTGACAAAATTATCCATTCTTCTGTGGAGTCCATAATGACAATAAGTATGGGCTTCCTCTGAAAGGAAGTCAATTGGACTGTGGTCAGCATGGCCAATCATAGGGTTATCAAAGGCAGTTAATGATTCTAAAGAAGATGGAGGTGGCTCTGATGCCACAGTTCGGGACCAATGATGTATATAAACCATGGATTGCTGGTGCTATGTATTGGCCATTGAGAGGCTTTGAAGCCACTGGTTGGCCATATTGGCACTCCCCAGGAGCAGTCCTCCATAGGAATTAATTGAATACATTTATTAATTATGAGATTATGAAAAATATGAATAATATTCCACCCATGAGGCTACTAGGTCATTTGACTGCAGGAAATTCTTGAAAATAAAGTTATAGCATTTCTTCTTGGAAACGTTCTTAATTCCAAGATAGCTCTTTTCTTAAACTTTCTAACTCTTTTCTTAAACTCTGGGCAGTGAGAGAATAAGCTAATGAAAGCAAGTGAACAGGTTTAATTCACTCACAAACTTAATCTGAAAGTTTCAGTATTGATTATTGGAAACCCAAGAACATGTTGTAGAACAGTAATCTCAGTAGGAAATATGCTAACATGATTTCCATTGCTAGCTAGCTAAATCAGTTGCCTAGTGACAATCATCTTTCATTTTTATTTTATTTAACTAGACAAGTCAGTTAAGAACAAATTCTTATTTACAATGACAGCCTACCGGGGAACAGTGGGTTAACTGCCTTGTTCAGGGGCAGAGGGACAGATTTTTTCCTTGTCAGTTCAGGGATTCGATCCAACAACCTTTCGGTTACTGGCCCAACGCTCTAACCACTAGGCTACCTAACCACTAGAATATGAAACACGCATGTCCTGATTTCACTAAGTGGGACATGGTCCTAGATCATCATTATTTTGTTGTTCTTGGATCTATAGTCTATCAATCATCCATAAGGAGACATATTTCACAATCAGAGCCACTGAAAAACATGGTCTTAATGTGAGCCAGGTAGAGGTAAAGGGAGGAAGAGCCAGATAAAGGGAGAGAGGGAGAGCTAGGGAAAGGGAGTGAGAGCCAGGTAAAGGGAGGGAGAGCCAGGTAAAGGGAAGGAGGGAGAGCCAGGTAGAGGGAGTGAGAGCCAGGTAAAGGGAAGGAGGGAGAGCCAGGTAGAGGGAGTGAGAGCCAGGTAAAGGGAAGGAGGGAGAGCCAGGTAGAGGGAGGGAGAGCCAGGTAGAGGGAGTGAGAGCCAGGTAAAGGGAAGGAGTGAGAGCCAGGTAAAGGGAAGGAGGGAGAGCCAGGTAGAGGGAGGGAGAGCCAGGTAGAGGGAGTGAGAGCCAGGTAAAGGGAAGGAGGGAGAGCCAGGTAGAGGGAAGGAGGGAGAGCCAGGTAGAGGGAGGGAGAGCCAGGTAGAGGGAGTGAGAGCCAGGTAAAGGGAAGGAGGGAGAGCCAGGTAGAGGGAAGGAGGGAGAGCCAGGTAGAGGGAAGGAGGGAGAGCCAGGTAGAGGGAGTGAGAGCCAGGTAAAGGGAAGGAGGGAGAGCCAGGTAGAGGGAGGGAGAGCCAGGTAGAGGGAGTGAGAGCCAGGTAAAGGGAAGGAGTGAGAGCCAGGTAAAGGGAAGGAGGGAGAGCCAGGTAGAGGGAGGGAGAGCCAGGTAGAGGGAGTGAGAGCCAGGTAAAGGGAAGGAGGGAGAGCCAGGTAGAGGGAAGGAGGGAGAGCCAGGTAGAGGGAGGGAGAGCCAGGTAGAGGGAGTGAGAGCCAGGTAAAGGGAAGGAGGGAGAGCCAGGTAGAGGGAAGGAGGGAGAGCCAGGTAGAGGGAGTGAGAGCCAGGTAGAGGGAGTGAGAGCCAGGTAAAGGGAAGGAGGGAGAGCCAGGTAGAGGGAAGGAGGGAGAGCCAGGTAGGGGAGTGAGAGCCAGGTAGAGGGAGTGAGAGCCAGGTAAAGGGAAGGAGGGAGAGCCAGGTAGAGGGAAGGAGGGAGAGCCAGGTAGAGGGAGTGAGAGCCAGGTAGAGGGAGTGAGAGCCAGGTAAAGGGAAGGAGGGAGAGCCAGGTAGAGGGAAGGAGGGAGAGCCAGGTAGAGGGAGTGAGAGCCAGGTAGAGGGAGTGAGAGCCAGGTAAAGGGAAGGAGGGAGAGCCAGGTAGAGGGAAGGAGGGAGAGCCAGGTAGAGGGAGTGAGAGCCAGGTAGAGGGAGGGAGAGCCAGGTAAAGGGAAAGAGGGAGGTAGAGGGAGGGAGAGCCAGGTACAATGCTTCCTACAGTTGTGTCAAGTTGGTTGGATGTCCTTTGGGTTGTGGACCATTCTTGATACACACGGGAAACTGTTGAGCATGAAAAACCCAGCAGCGTTGCAGTTCTTGACACAAACCGGTGCACCTGGCACCTACTACCATACCCCATTCAACGGCACTTACATATTTTGTCTTGCCTATTCCCCCTTTGAATGGCACAGATACAATACATGCCTCAATTGTATTAAGAATTAAAAATCCTTCTTTAACCTGTCTCCTCCCCTTCATCTACAGTACACTGATTGAAGTGACATCAATAAGGGATCAGAGCTTTCACCTGGATTCACCTGGTCATTCTATGTAATGGAAAGAGCAGGTGTTCTTAATGTTTTGTACACTCAGTGTATATACAGTTGAAGTCGGAAGTTTACATACACTTAGGTTGGAGTCATTAAAACTTGTTTTCAACCACTCCACAAATTTCTTGTTAACAAATTATAGTTTTGGCAAGTCGGTTAGGACATCTACTTTGTGCATGACACAAGTAATTTTCCAACAATTGTTTCACTTATAGTTCACTGTATCAAAATTCCAGTGGGTCAGAAGTTTACATACACTAAGTGCCTTTAAACAGCTTTGAAAATGACAGAAAATGATGTCATGGCTTTAGAAGCTTCTGATAGGCTAATTGACATCATTTGAGTCAATTGGAGGTGTACCTGTGGATGTATTTCAAGGCCTACCTTAAAACTCACTGCCTCTTTGCATGACATCATAGGAAAATCAAAAGAAATCAGCCAAGACCTCAGAAAACAAATTGTAGACCTCCACAAGTCTGGCTCATCCTTGGGAGCAATTTCCAAACGCCTGAAGGTACCACGTTCATCTGTACAAACAATAGTACGTAAGTATAAACACCATGGGACCACGCAGCCATCATACCGCTCAGGAAGGAGACACGTTCTGTCTCCTAGAGATGAACGTACGTTGGTGCGAAAAGTGCAAATCAATCCCAGAACAACAGCAAAGGACCTTGTGAAGATGCTGGAGGAAACAGGTACAAAGGTTTCTATATCCACAGTAAAACAAGTCCTATATCGACATAACCTGAAAGGCCGCTCAGCAAGGAAGAAGCCACTGCTCCAAAACCGCCATAAAAAAGCCAGACTACGGATTGCAACTGCACATGGGGGCAAAGATCGTACTTTTTGGAGAAATGTCGTCTGGTCTGATGAAAAACAAAATAGAACTGTTTGGCCATAATGACCATCATTGTGTTTGGAGGAAAAAGGGGGAGGTTTGCAAGCCGAAGAACACCATCCCAACCGTGAAGCATGGGGGTGGCAGCATCATGTTGTGGGGGTGCTTTGCTGCAGGAGGGACTGGTGCACTTCACAAAATAGATGGCATCACATGAGGGAGGAAAATTATGTGGATATATTGAAGCAACATCTCAAGACATCAGTCAGGAAGTTAAAGCTTGGTCGCAAGTGGGTCTTCCAAAAGGACAATGACCCAAAGCATACTTCCAAAGTTGTGGCAAAATGGCTTAAGGACAACAAAGTCAAGATATTGGAGTAACCATCACAAAGCACTGACCTCAATCCCATAGAAAATGTGTGGGCAGAACTGAAAAAGCGTGTGTGAGCATGGAGGCCTACAAACCTGACTCAGTTACACCATCTCTGTCAGGAGGAATGGTCCAAAATTCACCCAACTTATTATGGGAAGCTTGTGGAAGGCTACCCGAAACGTTTGACCCAAGTTCAATAATGTAAAGGCAATGCTACCAAATACTAACTGAGTGTATGTGAACTTCTGACCCAATGGGAATGTGATGAAAGAATTAAAAGATGAAATAAATCATTCTCTCTACTATCATTCTGACATTTCACATTCTTAAAATAAAGTAGTGATCCTAACTGACCTAAGACAGGGAATGTGTACTTGGATTAAGGAATTGTCAGGAATTGTGCAAAACTGAGTTTAAATGTCTACAGACTACACATTCCATTCAGAGTGTCTGAAGACCAGATTCCATTCTCAGAGTGTCTGAAGACCAGATTCCATTCTCAGAGTGTCTGAAGACTCCAGATTCCATTCTCTGAGTGTCTGAAGACTCCAGATTCCGTTCTCTGAGTGTCTGAAGACTCTAGATTCCATTCTCAGAGTGTCTGAAGACCAGATTCTATTCTCAGAGTGTCTGAAGACTCCAGATTCCATTCTCAGAGTATCTGAAGACTCCAGATTCCAGATTCTGAAGACTCCAAATTCCGTTCTCAGAGTGTCTGATCAGATTCCGTTCTCTGAGTGTCTGAAGAATCCAGATTCCATTCTCAGAGTGTCCCATCCATAGTTCGCTGATTGTTTACATTTGAGTAATTTAGCAGACGCTTTTATCCAGAGCGACTTACATTTTCAGCTTCGAGGAATTGTGTACAGATCTTTGTGACATGGGGCCGTGCGTTATCATGCTGAAACATGACTTGACGACGACGGATGAATAGCATGACAATGGGCCTCAGGATCTCGTCACGGTGTCTCTGTACATTCAAGTTGTCATCGATAAAACGCAATTGTGTTCATTATCAATAGCTTATGCCTGCCCATACCATACCACAGTGGGGCACTCCGATTCAACAACGTTGACATCAGCAAACCACTCGCCAACACAATGCCATACATGTGGTCTGTGGTTTTGAGTCTATAGCCCCAGCCAGACCCCTAGACCCCCCCAGCCAGACCCATAGACCCCCCAGACACCTTAGTCCATAAACCCAGTCAGACCCCTAGACCCCCCAGTCAGACCCCTAGACCCCCCATACAGACCTGTCTAAACACATGGGTTAGTTTACAGTGTCATCATCCTGACTAAACACATGGGTTAGTTTACAGACTCCCCAGACACCTTAGTCCATAGCCCCAGCCAGACCCCTAGACCCCCAGCCAGACCCATAGACCCCCAGACACCTTAGTCCATAGCCCCAGCCAGACCCATAGACCCCCAGCCAGACCCCCAGATACCTTAGTCCATAGCCCCAGCCAGACCCATAGACCCCAGACACCTTAGTCCATAGCCCCAGCCAGACCCATAGACCCAGCCAGACCCCTAGACCCCCCAGACACCTTAGTCCATAGCCCCAGCCAGACCCATAGACCCCCAGACACCTTAGTCCATAGCCCCAGCCAGACCCATAGACCCCCCAGCCACTTTAGTCCATAGCCCTAGCCAGACCCATAGACCCCCAGACACCTTAGTCCATAGCCCCAGCCAGACCCATAGTCCACCCAGACACCTTAGTCCATAGCCCCAGCCAGACCCCTAGACCCCCTAGCTACCTTAGTCCAATAGCCCCAGCCAGACCCCTATACCCCCCAGCCAGACCCCCTAGCTACCTTAGACTATAGCCCCACCCAGACCACTATACCCCCCAGCCAGATCCCTACACCCCTCCCCAGCCAGACCCCTACCGGTTACAGAAGAAGGAAAGAACAGCGAGTAGTTTACAGTGTCATCATCTTGACTAAACACATGGGTTAGTTTACAGTGTCATCATCCTGACTTAACACATGGGTTAGTTTACAGTCTCATCATTCTGACTAAACACATGGGTTAGTTTACAGTCTCATCATCCTAACTAAACACATGGGTTAGTTTACAGTGTCATCATCCTGACTAAACACATGGGTTAGTTTACAGTCTCATCATTCTGACTAAACACATGGGTTAGTATTCATGCTGCTGTTCTATAAATACATTGTTAATCGCTGACACAGCGGTATCTCCTGCTGGATGAAAATCAATGGAGAGGATGGAAGAGCTAGTTCTCTGTGGAGAGGTGCAGACAGCATGAGCCACATTAATAATTGAGTCTGTGCCCAATCATTTCTCTGTTAACTACTAGGCTACATCTCCAACCAGACTTCATACAAGACTCATACAAGATCTCTATCTGAAGAATGTAATTTGATTGTCCTTAGAACAAACTGGTCTAGGTTTACATGTCGCGTTTCTATGAGGGGTTTAACTGGTACACAGGTCTGGTACTGTTGTCACGGTAATAAGAGCGTAGCATCTGGAAGCTTAAACCTGGTTTTAGTCAAGCCCCTTCAAGCCCTCCAACAACATGTATCAAATGTCTAAGTGAGTGTTTTAAAGCCGTTTTCCACAGAGAGCCCGATACAGGATACTCAGCCATTCCTAGGGAAAAAGAAGGGAGTGTCTCTGGCTATCATATACACTACATTACGGTATTATATCATATACACTGCATTACGGTAGTATCTTGTATACACTGTATTACGGTATTATATCATATACACTACATTACGGTAGTATCTTGTATACACTGCATTACGGTATTATATCATATATACTGCATTACGGTAGTATCTTGTATACACTGCATTACGGTATTATATCATATACACTACATTACGTTACTATCTTGTACACACTACATTACGGTATTATATCATATACACTGCATTACGGTAGTATCTTGTATACACTACATTACGGTATTATATCATATACACTGCATTACGGTAGTATCTTGTATACACTACATTACGGTATTATATCATATACACTGCATTACGGTAGTATCTTGTATACACTACATTACGGTATTATATCATATACACTACATTACGGTAGTATCTTGTATACACTGCATTACGGTATTATATCATATACACTGCATTACGGTAGTATCTTGTATACACTACATTACGGTATTATATCATATACACTACATTACGGTAGTATCTTGTATACACTGCATTACGGTATTATATCATATACACTGCATTACGGTAGTATCTTGTATACACTACATTACGGTATTATATCATATACACTGCATTACGGTAGTATCTTGTATACACTGCATTACGGTATTATATCATATACACTGCATTACGGTAGTATCTTGTATACACTACATTACGGTATTATATCATATACACTACATTTACGGTAGTATCTTGTATACACTGCATTACGGTATTATATCATATACACTGCATTACGGTAGTATCTTGTATACACTACATTACGGTATTATATCATATACACTACATTACGGTAGTATCTTGTATACACTGCATTACGGTATTATATCATATACACTGCATTACGGTAGTATCTTGTATACACTACATTACGGTATTATATCATATACACTGCATTACGGTAGTATCTTGTATACACTACATTACGGTAGTATATCATATACACTGCATTACGGTAGTATCTTGTATACACTACATTACGGTATTATATCATATACACTGCATTACGGTAGTATCTTGTATACACTACATTACGGTATTATATCATATACACTGCATTACGGTAGTATCTTGTATACACTGCATTACGGTATTATATATTATATAGACTACATGATGGTAGTATCTTAAATACAGTACATTACGGTAGTATATTATATACACTACATCACGGTAGTATCTTATGTACACTACATTACGGTAGTCACTTATATACATTACGGTAAAACCTTATATACGCTACATTACGGTAGTATCTTATATACACAACGTTACGGTAGTATCTTAAGCTATTAGTGTGGACAGACAGTTAGGCCATAGACAATGTTGGTGTGATAATCAGGCCATAGACAATGTTGGTGTGATTATCAGGCCATAGACAATGTTTGTGTGATTATCAGGCCATAGACAGTGTTGGTGTGATTATCAAGCCATAGACAGTGTTGGTGTGATTATCAGGCCATAGACAGTGTTGGTGTGATTTTCAGGCCATAGAGGTAAAAGGTCTCTAAGGTTGTACATCTGGTCTGTCTGGAGGCATACTCCTGGTGTGTGAGGCTGAGAGCCCTTGATGTTAAAACACACACACACACACACAGACACACACACACACACACACACACACACACACACACACACACACACACACACTGAGACTGTGAAAGCCCTTGAAGTTTGTGTCTGTCCGCACCTTGATTTTGTCAGCCTTGGGGCGTCAATGACCCCCTCTAAGTCACCCTGTAATTACAGACCATTATAACACCACAGACACCGCCCCACTTCCGACAAGCATCTGTTAGGCTGACACTGTTATTATTGAATAAGTAATTTACTGTGGTGTTGACAATTTACTGTGTTCTTATTATGTTATTAAGTAATGTTATAGCAGATGATAACTGTTATTATCGAACGCGTTAACCGGTCCATATATCTGGGTACCCTACTATTTAATGTTTTCTAATTATAAAAAATAAACTATGCATTCTATGCGTCCATGTCAAAGGAGGTTGGTGGCACCTTAATTGGGGAGGATGGTCTAGTGGAATGGTAAAAAATAAAACAAACACAGGGTTTCCATGGTTTTCAGGTGTTTGCTACCATTCCATTCGCTCTGTTTCAGCCATTATTGTGAGCCGTCCTGCCCTCAGCAGCCTCCACTGGTCCATGTGGTTTATTAGAGACATTTTGACCTCTTCGGTCCTCGTCAAGTCTTCATGTTTTACTCACGCTTTCTTTTCCCTTTTTTCTACTCTTCCTCCCTTGCAGGAGGAGACAGGGAGCGGATGACAGCGAATCATGAGACATACCTTCTTATGGCCAGCACCCAGAATGACATGGAGGATTGGGTGAAGACCATACGCAGGGTCATATGGGCCCCATTTGGTGGAGGTTAGTAGACAGGGTCATATGGGCCCCATTTGGTGGAGGTTAGTACGCAGGGTCATATGGGCCCCATTTGGTGGAGGTTAGTAGACAGGGTCATATGGGCCCCATTTGGTGGAGGTTAGTAGACAGGGTCATATGGGCCCCATTTGGTGGAGGTTAGTACGCAGGGTCATATGGGCCCCATTTGGTGGAGGTTAGTAGACAGGGTCATATGGGCCCCATTTGGTGGAGGTTAGTAGACAGGGTCATATGGGCCCCATTTGGTGGAGGTTAGTAGACAGGGTCATATGGGCCCCATTTGGTGGAGGTTAGTAGACAGGGTCATATGGGCCCCATTTGGTGGAGGTTAGTAGACAGGGTCATATGGGCCCCATTTGGTGGAGGTTAGTAGACAGGGTTATATGGGCCCCATTTGGTGGAGGTTAGTACGCAGGGTCATATGGGCCCCATTTGGTGGAGGTTAGTAGACAGGGTCATATGGGCCTCATTTGGTGGAGGTTAGCTAGCTATAGCTAACAACTTGGGGCACGTTCAACAGGATGCAACGTAAGGACTTGGGACTCGATTCGGACTCGAGGTTTAGTGACTCGACTACATCACCTAGCAAAACAGTCATTAGCTCCCGTTATACTTTTGGACACCAATGTTGCTGAGGCGTCTGTGGAATGTTGATAAATCAGTGATTTATGTTTACTATAGGGTAATGAGACAATACAAATGTGATGTGACTAAAATGAAAGGGACTAAAATGGCCCACAGTTATTGTCATTTTGACAATATCTAGACTAAATCATTAGTCAAATGATATTTTAGTCAGAATGACTAAGACTGAAAAAAGGAAAAAGAAAAGACAGGCAAATTTACAACTGCACACACACACACACACACACACACACACACACACACACACACACACACACACACACACACACACACACACACACACACACACACACACACACAACACAGCACCCTCTGTTCGGTCAGCCTGGTACTGTAGAGGCAGGAAGCTCTCATAACCAAAGGGTTTGGCCCAGAATAGCGTCAGTAGCTGTTTAGTATCTGTTCAGTAGCTGTTCAGTAGCTGTTCAGTAGCTGTTCAGTAGCAGTTCAGTAGCTGTTCAGTAGCTGTTCAGTAGCTGTTTAATAGCAGTTCAGTAGCAGTTCAGTAGCTGTTCAGTAGCAGTTCAGTAGCTGTTCAGTAGCTGTTTAATAGCAATTCAGTAGCAGTTCAGTAGCTGTTCAGTAGCAGTTCAGTAGCTGTTCAGTAGCTGTTTAATAGCAGTTCAGTAGCAGTTCAGTAGCTGTTCAGTAGCAGTTCAGTAGCTGTTTAATAGCAGTTCAGTAGCAGTTCAGTAGCAGTTCAGTAGCTGTTTAGTAGCAGTTCAGTAGCTGTTCAGTAGCTGTTCAGTAGCAGTTCAGTAGCTGCACAGCCCCCACACCACTAGAGGGATATCTTCAACCACCAACCTACTACCCTGAGACAAGGCCGAGTATAGCCTACAAAGACCTCCCCCACGGCACGAACCCGAGGGGGGCGCCAACCCGGACAGGAAGAGCACGTTTGTGACTCAACCCACTCAAGTGACGCACCCCTCCTAGGGACGACATGGAAGAGCACCAGTAAGCCAGTGACTCAGACCCTGTAATAGGGTCAGAGGCAGAGAATCTCAGTTGAGAGAGGGGAACCGGCCAGGCAGAGACAGAAAGGTGGTTCGTCGCTCCAGTGCCTTTCCGTTCACCTTCACACTCCTGGGCCAGACTACACTCAGTCATAAGACCTACTGAAGAGATGAGTCTTCAATAAAGACTTAAAGGTCGAGACCGAGTCTGCGTCTCTCACATGGATAGGCAGACCATTCCATAAAAATGGAGCTCTATAGGAGAAAGCCCTGCCTCCAGCTGTTTGCTTAAGAATTCTAGGGACAGTGGTGAAAGCCATCTGAAGTGAAAGCCATCCTCTCTTGGGGAATGCTGCTTTTTAGTTAGCTTTGCAACAGTATACAATTTTTTGGGGGGATTGTTCTTATTCTCCTCAATTAGGTTGCAAAAATAGGATGATCGAGCAGCAGTGAGGGCTCTTCAATATTGCACGGTATTGTCTTTCCAAGCTAGTCGGAATTCTTCCAGCTTGGTGTAGCGCCATTTCCGTTCCAATTTTCTGGAAGCTTGCTTCAGGGCTCGGGTATTTTCTGTATACCAGGGAGCTAGTTTCTTATGACAAATGTTCTTTGTTTTTAGGGGTGCGACTGCATCTAGGATATTACGCAAGGTTAAATTTAGTTCCCCACTTAGGTGGTTAACTGATTTTTGTACTCTGACGTCCTTGGGTAGGCGGAGGGAGTCTGGAAGGGCATCTAGGAATCTTTGGGTTGTCCGAGAATTTATAGCACGGCTTTTGATGATCCTTGGTTGGGGTCTGAGCAGATTATTTGTTGCAATTGCAAACGTAATAAAATGGTGGTCCGATAGTCGAGGATTATGAGGAAAAACATTAAGATCCACAATATTTATTCCACGGGACAAAACTAGGTCCAGAGTATGACTGTGGCAGTGAGTAGGTCCGGAGACATGTTGGACAAAACCCACTGAGTCGATGATGGCTCTGAAAGCCTTTTGGAGTGGGTCTGTGGACTTTTCCATGTGAATATTAAAGTCACAAAAAATTTTAATATTATCTGCCATGACTACAAGGTCCGATAGTAACTCAGTGAGGAACGCTGTATACGGCCCAGGAGGCCTATAAAACAATAGCTATAAAAAGTGTTTGAGTAAGCTGCATAGATTTCATGACTAGAAGCTCAAAAGACGAAAATCTGTCTTTTTTTTGTTGTACATTTAAATGTTAGCAACACCTCTGCCTTTGCGGGATGCACGGGGGATATGGTCACTAGTGTAACCAGGAGGTGAGGCCTCATTTAACACAGTAAATTCATCAGGCTTGAGGCATGTTTCAGTCAGGCCAATCACATCAAGATTATGATCAGTGATTAGTTCATTGACTATAACTGCCTTGGAAGTGAGGGATCTAAAATTAAGTAGCCCTATTTTGAGATGTGAGATATCACAATCTCTTTCAATAATGACAGGAATGGAGGAGGTCTTTATTCCAGTGAGATTGCTAAGGCAATCTCAATGGGGATAGCTGAGCTGACTACACTGACTGTGCTAGTGGCAGACTCCACTAAACTGGCAGGGTGGCTAACAGCCTGCTGCCTCGTCCCTGTCATATTACCAATGAGCTGCTCTATGATGTTACATTAACCCATGGACCCTCCAGGACTACACACAACAGAGAAAAGTTTGCTTAGTGTTAGGCAGATGATGGGAGTCAGGAAGCAAGTACAGGGGGTGAATTTAATAATACATGGAACAAAACAAGAGTATCGTCTGGACATGAGAAACATAACTAATACTACCTGGGGAAAGAACCAAAGGGAGGGACAGATATAGGAGAGGTAATCATAGAAGGTGACGGAGTTCAGGTGAGTCTCATGAGGCGCAGGTGCGCGTAACGATGGTGGCAGGTGTGCGTAATAATAAGTAAACTACCGAGCGCAAGAGAGAGGGGGGGGTCTGTCTTTCTCTATGCTATCTGTATCTATGCTATCTTTATCTTGGTCTATCCTTCTCTATGCTATCTTTATCTTGGTTTATCTTAGTCTATGTTATCTTTATCTTGGTCTATCCTTCTCTATGCTATCTTTATCTTGGTTTATCTTAGTCTATGTTATCTTTGTCTTGGTTTATCTTAGTCTATGTTATCTTTATCTTGGTCTATCCTTCTCTATGCTATCTTTATCTTGGTTTATCTTAGTCTATGTTATCTTTATCTTGGTCTATCCTTCTCTATGCTATCTTTATCTTGGTTTATCTTAGTCTATGTTATCTTTGTCTTGGTTTATCTTAGTCTATGTTATCTTTATCTTGGTCTATCGTAGTCTATGTTATCTTTATCTTGGTCTATCGTAGTCTATGTTATCTTTATCTTGGTCTATCTTTCTGTATCTCTGTTGATGTTTCCATCAGCTGTAAAGTATAGGGACTTGAATAATTATCTTTAATTTACATTCCTTCAATTTAACTTTAGTCTGAAAAAAAGCAAGCCTTTATTATACTTGAAACTAGCGTTATTTTTCCTTGTTTGGAATATTTTTTCTGAAGATCTTGACATTTTAGAAAAGGGACGAAATGCGCGATGACTGAATACATTACTATCCTGTGAAATATATACTGCTGCTGACAGTTGTGCTTCAAGTGTTTAAATGTGTTTAAATGTGTTTAAATGTGAATGTATATTGCATACCATTTACCAGGCTATTTTGTAGACGTACTGTGTGTTGGATAATAGTAACTTTTTTTTGGCTCTGTGAAAGGGTAGTTAGTCATTTCATGTTGACAATATCCAAGGAATTTCCATCGCACTCTCGTCCACAGCCAGGAGAGACGAGTGTCTGACTGTATTTTTTTTATTTGTATAGCTTATCCTCCGTTAGTCAGTACCTCTTCTAAGGGTGTGTTCTTTGATTATCTCTTGTGGGATCAAAGACTGTGAAGAATATTTGTACAATTACATGATTTACAGACCCGTTGGATCCAGTTCCCAGAGAGCAGAGAGAGGAGCAAATCAAATCAAATCAAATTGTATTGGTCTAACAGTGCAGTAACATCTAACAATACACAACAATACACACAAATCGAAGAGTAAATAATGGAATTAAGAAATATAGAAATATTAAAACGAGCAATGTCGGACTCCGGAGAATAAATATATACGTGATGGGATGTATAGACATTATGGACAGTCTGTGGATAGAATATTTAGTACATCTGAAGAATAGTATATGTACAGCAATAGTTAAATAGGACAGGCCTTGACTAGAATATAGGATGTGCATATGAAGTGGGTAAAACAGTAAACATTATTAAAGTGACCAGTGTTGCATGACTATCCAATGTGGGTCTCGGCTTTGATGCACCTGACCTCGCCTTCTGGATGGTAGCGGGGTGAACAGTCCTTGATGGTCTTCTTGGGCTTCCTGTGACACCGGGTGCTGTAGATGTCCTGGAGGCCAGGCAGTGTGCCCTCTGTGATGCGATGTGCAGTCCGCTCCATCCTCTGGAGAGCCCTGCGGTTGCGGGCGGTGCAGTTGCGGTACCAGGTGGTGATACAGCCTGACAGGATGCTCTCAATGGTGCATCTGTAAAAGTTTGTGAGGGTGTTAGAGGCCAAGGCAAGGTTGAAGAGGCGCTGTTGCACCATTCTTCACCACACTGTCTGTGTGGGTGGACCATTTCACATTGTCAGTGATGTTGTCAGTGATGTGTACGCCGAGGAACTTTAAGCTTTTTTCCACCTTCTCCACTGCAGCCCCGTTGATGTGAATCGTCGCGTGCTCCCTCTGCTGTCTCTTGAAGTCCACGATCAGCTCCTTCATTTTGTTGACGTTGAGGGAGAGGTTATTTTCCTGGCACCGCTCCGCCAGGGCCCTCACCTCCTCCCTGTTGGCTGTTTCGCAACTGGGAGTAATGTAATATAAGGCTTTGTATTGTAGAGAGACCACTCAAACAAATAGCTCCAATATGCTGAGAGAGAGAGGAGTTATGGCCGACTTGAGACTATAGCCCTGTGAAATAGTCTAACGGCATTGAGCTCTTGGCTTTAGATGAAAGGGGTGGGGTGGACCAGCCGTAACCTTTTTCTGTACCACCAACTGACTTTTGCTCTGCCCGGAGTACCCACGGAGTACCCCCCGGAGTACCCCCTCATGTGCATTTGACCAGTAATCCTATGGTCTCATGAGTCTTCTACAGTACCCCCCTGTGTACGCCGGTATACTGTATTTGTAGCAAACAGAGCGAGCAGTGGCGCGAACAAGGGCCACAATCGTAAATGTTAATGCATTTGGGAATAGAATGTATTTTTCTCACAGTCGTTCGCACCCAGACCTCCACAGCAAAGAGACCAAACTCTTCCTACTCCTGAGGACTGATACTGCTGAGGACTGATACTGCGGAGGACTGATACTCCTGAGGACTGATACTCCTGAGGACTGATACTGCGGAGGACTGATACTCCTGAGGACTGATACTGCTGAGGACTGATACTGCGGAGGACTGATACTCCTGAGGACTGATACTCCTGAGGACTGATACTAATGAGAACTGATACTCCTGAGGACTGACACTGCTGAGCACTGATACTCTTGAGGACTGATAAACCTGACTGATAAGCCTGAGGACTGATACTCCAGAGGACTCATAATCCTGAGGACTGATACTCCTGAGGACTGATACTCCTGAGGTCTGATACTCCTGAGGACTGATACTCCTGAGGACTGATACTCCTGAGGACTGATACTAATGAGGACTGATACTCCTGAGGGCTGATACTCCTGAGGACTGATACTGCTGAGGACTGATACTCTTGAGGACTGATAAACCTGACTGATAAGCCTGAGGACTGATACTCCAGAGGACTCATAATCCTGAGGACTGATACTCCTGAGGAGTGATACTCCTGAGGTTTGATACTCCTGAGGACTGATACTCCTGAGGACTGATACTGCTGAGGACTGATACTCTTGAGGACTGATAAGCCTGAGGACTGATACTCCTGAGGACTGATACTCCTGAGGACTCCGAGGAGGGCTTTGGCTCAGTCAAGAGAACACCATGAGAGAGCACAGTGGAAATGATTAGTGCTAGAATGTGTGTGTGTGTGTCTGGCAGCCTGAACTGCATTCACCACACACGTCAGACAACGGAGGGCAGTGAGAGGGGCCTCTCTCTCTTTCTCTCCTGATCTCTCTCTCTCTTTCTCTCTCATTCTCTCTCTCTGTCTGGCTTTACTGGATGTTTGGAGGCAATAGAATGGAGGTTTAGGACGACAAGAGGACTGTGTTGTATGGAGTGAAGAGGGGAGGGTCCAGGAGCACTCTGCTCAGCAGGCAGTAAGCTTGAGGAGAGGAGTTGACCTGGCAGGACCTGAGTGTTGAAGGAGGTTGCTAATTGGCTGTGGTAAAGCTGTCACAGTCTCCACTCCAGACCAGACTAGACTGTCGACCAGCCAGGGAGTCTGTGTAAAAGCCAGACTCTCCTCACCCGGCCTGGCCCGGCCAGCATGTCAGGAGGATTTATGTGTTTAAATCCACAGTAGCCTTCCACCTCTGCTAATACACACACAGATCTACACACACACACACAAACAAACGTACACACACACTCCGAACTGCTACATGTGACCTCTGGATAACACTCTCAGATTCATGGCCGGAATTTATTCTGACATTTCTCATCCTCTTTTCCTTGTATTCCTTTATTGAAGGAAGTAGTCTGGACACTTTGTTCAAGTCTCTCCTTGTGGAGAAAGTAGTCTGGACACTTTGTTTAAGCCTTTCATTGTGGAGAAAGTAGTCTGGACACTTTGTTCAAGCCTCTCCTTGTGGAGAAAGTAGTCTGGACACTTTGTTTAAGCCTTTCATTGTGGAGAAAGTAGTCTGGACACTTTGTTTAAGCCTTTCATTGTGGAGAAAGTAGTCTGGACACTTTGTTTAAGCCTTTCATTGTGGAGAAAGTAGTCTGGACACTTTGTTCAAGCCTCTCCTTGTGGAGAAAGTAGTCTGGACACTTTGTTCAAGCCTCTCCTTGTGGAATTTTGAAGTCATTCAAGGTAAACTCTTCCTTTTTATAAGTGAGAGGTTTTCTTAGTCTGATCTGTGTATTTTGTGAAGATCTGACGTCACATTCTATAGAATGTTTTACTTCTGTTTTTGAATGAATGGAGACCGAAAGGACAGAAACAGAAGACTGGAAGAGGACCCAGGGGAGAGAAAACATCTGGAAATCCTCTTACCACAGCACTCTGTTGTTTTACTGAGTGTTAAAAACAGAGTAACTGAGACCTCACTGAAAACCACAAACAATGACAAAGTTATCAGACCCATGGGACATGCCTGTCACATCGCTGTCTTTCTATCTGATCACACAGCTGCTTGAATACCGTACTCCTCTTTTCCCTCATCTCCAACGATGCTGAAGCACAGGAACTTTAAACTGTGTTCCTCCAGTGCTCTGACTTTTACCATAGCTTTATTCATCGGAACATCTCCCATAAAATTAGAAGTTGTGTCAGCTTTAAGAGCGGTGAGGTAAACACATCACGACACGTCTGGACACAGCCGTGTGTGAAAAGAGGGTCACAGGTTACGTGTTTCATGACTTTACATACCAGAACAGAATCACTTAGGGCTGATTGGAAAACCTATGTGTTGTGTGTCTGAGATGAAAATGTCATGCTCCTTAATGGGTTTAGTGTGGAGATATACTGTTGACATAGATACTGTATTATAAGTGAGTGTTGCTGAGTGCTTTGTCATTTTGTTAGCTCAATGTTTCAGAATGTCTCCGTATCAACTCATTGGTAAGATTGTAACAACACACTTCAGGAACACGCAGGATTCTGAACAACAGAATTAAAGTTAGACTATTGCAGTTGCCCATTGTTAACTGTGCCATACCTCATTGTAGCTTACCACATGTTGTGTTCAGGGCCAGGCCTCTGTCTCTGGCTGTGTCTGGAGACCAGAACAGTATGCAGCAGATCCAAAGCTCTCAGGAAGGCAGTCTTAGCAGCCCTAATCCCCTGTTGTACGCCATCCGCATACCTGGGTTCAAACACTATTTGAAATCTTTCAAATCCTTTGAGTGTTTGTGTCAACCTGCCTGGAGTGCCAGATGGCCAATTTTGCTGTTTTAGGACTATTTTATTAGTCCATGAAGTCAGGCATACTCAACAAAGCACAGATAACATTTTTTAATCAATTTCAAATACTATTTGAAGCCAGGTCTGATGTGAATCACAATTTGTTTCTAATGGATTGACACAAACAAAAGGCCAGAGCAGCAGAGAGTAGAGCAGAGAAGAGGAGAGCAGAACAAAGGAGAGGAGGGGAGAACACAGGAGAGTAGAGAAGAGGAGTACAGACAGAGGAGAGGAGAGGAGAGGAGAGGAGAGGAGAGGAGAGGAGAGGAGAACAGAAGAGAGGAGAACCGAGGAGAGGAGAGGAGAACCGAGGAGAGTAGAGAAGAGTAGAGAAGAGGAGAGGAGAGCAGAATAGAGGAGAGGAGAACAGAGGAGAGGAGAACAGAACAGAACAGAGGAGAACAGAACAGAGGAGAGGAGAACAGAGGAGAGAACAGAACATAGTAGAGGAGAATAAAGTGAAGGAGAACAGAATAGAGGAGAGGAGAACAGAGGAGAGGAGAACAGAACAGAATAGAGGAGAGGAGAACAGAGGAGAGGAGAACAGAACATAGTAGAGGAGAATAAAGTGAAGGAGAACAGAATAGAGGAGAACAGAATGGAGGAGAGGAAAACAGAGGAGAGGAGAACAGAGGAGAACAGAACAGAATATAGGAGAATAAAGAAGTGGAGAACAGAACAGAATAGAGGAGAACAGAGGAGAGGAGAGGTGAGGAGACAGAGGAGAGTATAACAGAGAAGAATAGAGGAGAGGAGAACAGAACAGAGGAGAGGAGAACAGAGGAGAACAGAACAGAATATAGGAGAATAAAGGAGTGGAGAAAAGAATAGAGGAGAGGAGAACAGAATAGAACAGAGGAGAGGAGAACAAAGGAGAACAGAGGAGAGGAGAACGAGGAGAGGAGAATAGAGGAGAGGAGAATTCAGGAGAGTAGAACAGAGGAGAGGGGAACCGAGGAGAGGAGAACAGATGAGAGGAGAATAGAGGAGAGGAGAACAAAGGAGAACAGAGGAGAGGAGAACAGATGAGAAGAGAGGAGGAGACCAGAGGAGAGGAGAAAAGAACAGAGGAGAGGAGAGGAGAGGGGAGGAGAACAGAACAGAATAGAGGAGAATGTAGGAGAGGAGAACAGAATAGAGGAGAGGTGAACAGAACAGAGGAGAGGAGAACAGAAGAGAGGAGAACAGAACAGAGGAGAGGAGAACAGAATAGAGGAGAGGTAAACAGAACATAACAGAGGAGAGGAGAACATAACAGAGGAAAGGAGAACAGAACAGAATAGAGGAGAGGAGAACAGAGGAGAGGTGAGGAGACAGAAGAGAGTATAACAGAGGAGAACAGAATATAGGAGAGGAGAACAGAGGAGAACAGAACAGAGGAGAACAGAATAGAACAGAGAAGAGAAGAGGAGAGGAGAACAAAGGAGAACAGAGGAGAGGAGAGGAGAATAGAGGAGAGTAGAACAGAGGAGAGGGGAACCGAGGAGAGGAGAACAGATGAGAGGAGAATAGAGGAGAGGAGAACAAAGGAGAACAGAGGAGAGGAGAACAGAAGAGAACAGATGAGAAGAGAGGAGAGGAGACCAGAGGAGAGGAGAACAGAGGAGAGGAGAACAGAGGAGAGGAGAATAGAGGAGAGGAGCGGACACCAGGGGAGATAAGAACAGAGGAGAGGAGAACAGAACGGAATAGAGGAGAATAAAGGAGAGGAGGACAGAAAAGAGGAGAGGTGAACAGAACAGAGGAGAGGAGAACAGAAGAGAGGAGAACAGAACAGAGAAGAGGAGAACAGAATAGAGGAGAGGTAAACAGAACAGAGGAGAGGAGAACATAACAGAGGAGAGGAGAACAGAACAGAATAGAGGAGAGGAGAACAGAGGAGAGGTGAGGAGACAGAAGAGAGTATAACAGAGGAGAACAGAATATAGGAGAGGAGAACAGAGGAGAACAGAACAGAGGAGAAAAGAATAGAACAGAGAAGAGAAGAGGAGAGGAGAACAAAGGAGAACAGAGGAGAGGAGAGGAGAATTGAGGAGAGTAGAACAGAGGAGAGGGGAACCGAGGAGAGGAGAACAGATGAGAGGAAAATAGAGGAGAGGAGAACAAAGGAGAACAGAGGAGAGGAGAACAGAAGAGAACAGATGAGAAGAGAGGAGAGGAGACCAGAGGAGAGGAGAACAGAGGAGAGCAGAAGAGAGGAGAACAGAGGAGAGGAGAACAGAGGAGAGGAGAACAGATGAGAGGAGAATATAGGAGAGGAGAATAGAGCACAGGAGAACAAAGGAGAACAGAGGATAGGAGAATAGAGGAGAACAGATGAGAAAGGAGGTGAGGAGACCAGAGGAGAGAATAACAGAGGAGAGGAGAGGAGGACAGAGGAGAGTACAACAGAGGAGAGTACAACAGAGGAGAGGAGAACAGGGTAGAGGATAACAGAGGAGAGGAGAACAGAGGAGAGGAGAACAAAGGACAACAGAGGAGAGGAGAACAGAGGAGAACAGAATAGAGGAGAACAGAACAGAGGAGAGGGGACCAGAGGAGAGGAGAACAGAACAGAGGAGAACAGAACATAAGCGAACAGAGGAGAGGAGAACAGAACAGAATAGAGGAGAACAGAATAGAGGAGAGGAGAACAGAGGAGAGGAGAACAGAACAGAATAAAGGAGAATAAAGGAGAGGAGAACAGAATAGAGGAGAACAGAACAGAGGAGAGGAGAACAGAATAGAGGAGAGGAGAACAGAGGAGAACAGAATCAAGGAGAGGAGAACAGAATAGAGGAGAACACATTAGAGGAGAGGAGAACAGAACAGAGGAGAGGAGAACAGAATAGAGGAGAGGAGAGGAGAGGAGCGGACACCAGGGGAGATAAGAACAGAGGAGAGGAAAACACAGGAGATGAGAACAGAGGAGAGGAGAATAGAGGAGAGGAGCGGACACCAGGGGAGATAAGAACAGAGGAGAGGAGAACAGAACGGAATAGAGGAGAATAAAGGAAAGGAGGACAGAATAGAGGAGAGGAGAACACATTAGAGGAGAGGAGAACAGAAGAGAGGAGAACATAGGAGAGGAGAACAAAGGACAACAGAGGAGAGCAGAGGAGAGGAGAACAGAAGAGAACAGAGGATAGGGGAACAGAGAAGAGGAGAACAGATGTGAGGAGAACATAGGAAAGGAGAATAGGGGACAGGAGAACAATGGAGAACAGAGGAGAGGAGAACAAAGGACAACAGAGGAGAGCAGAGGAGAGGAGAACAGAAGAGAACAGAGGATAGGGGAACAGAGGAGAGGAGAACAGATGTGATGAGAACATAGGAAAGGAGAATAGGGGACAGGAGAACAATGGAGAACAGAGGAGAGGAGAACAAAGGGGAACAGATGAGAAAGGAGGAAAGGAGACCAGATGAGAGAATAACAGAGGAGAACAGATGAGAGGAGAATAGAGCAGAGTAGAACAGAGAAGATGAGAACAGAATAGAGGAGAGTAAAAGAGAGGAGAACAGAATAGAGAAGAGGAGAACACATTAGAGGAGAACAGAGGAGAGGAGAACAGAACAGAATAGAAGAGAATAAAGGAGAGGAGAACAGAATAGAGGAGAACAGAACAGAGGAGAGGAGAACAGAATAGAGGAGAGGAGAACAGAGGAGAACAGAACAGAATAGAGGAGAATAAAGGAGAGGAGACAGGAGAGCAGAGGAGAGGAGAGCAGAGGAGAATTGAGGAGAGTAGAGGAGAACATAATAAAGGAGAATGAAGGTGAGGAGAACAGAATAGAGGAGAGGAGAACAGACCAGAGGAGAGAATAACAGAGGAGAGGAGAGGAGGACAGAGGAGAGTACAACAGAGGAGAGGAGAACAGAGGAGAGGAGAACAGGGTAGAGGATAACAGAGGAGAGGAGAACAAAGGACAACAGAGGAGAGGAGAACAGAGGAGTGTAGAGGAGAGGAGAACAGAATAGAGGAGAACAGAACAGAGGAGAGGGGACCAGAGGAGAGGAGAACAGAACAGAGGAGAACAGAACATAAGCGAACAGAGGAGAGGAGAACAGAACAGAATAGAGGAGAACAGAATAGAGGAGAGGAGAACAGAGGAGAGGAGAACAGAACAGAATAGAGGAGAATAAAGGAGAGGAGAACAGAATAGAGGAGAACAGAACAGAGGAGAGGAGAACAGAATAGAGGAGAGGAGAACAGAGGAGAACAGAATCAAGGAGAGGAGAACAGAACAGAGGAGAGGAGAGCAGAGGAGTGGAGAACATAGGCGAGGAGAGGAGAGCAGAGGAGAATTGGGGAGAGTAGAGGAGAACATAATAGAGGAGAATGAAGGTGAGGAGAACGGAATAGAGGAGAGAAGAACAGAACAGAGGAGAACAGAACAGAGGAGAGGAGAACCAAGGACAACAGAGGAGAGAACAGAGGACTGTAGAGGAGAGGAGAACAGAACAGTATAGAGGAGAACAGAGGAGAGGAGAACAGAATAGAGGAGAACACATTAGAGGAGAGGAGAACAGAACAGAGGAGAGCAGAACAGAATAGAGGAGAGGAGAGGAGCGGACACCAGGGGAGATAAGAACAGAGGAGAGGAAAACACAGGAGAGGAGAACAGAGGAGAGGAGAATAGAGGAGAGGAGCGGACACCAGGGGAGATAAGAACAGAGGAGAGGAGAACAGAACGGAATAGAGGAGAATAAAGGAGAGGAGGACAGAATAGAGGAGAGGAGAACACATTAGAGGAGAGGAGAACATAGGAGAGGAGAACAAAGGACAACAGAGGAGAGCAGAGGAGAGGAGAACAGAAGAGAACAGAGGATAGGGGAACAGAGAAGAGGAGAACAGATGTGAGGAGAACATAGGAAAGGAGAATAGGGGACAGGAGAACAATGGAGAACAGAGGAGAGGAGAACAAAGGACAACAGAGGAGAGCAGAGGAGAGGAGAACAGAAGAGAACAGAGGATAGGGGAACAGAGGAGAGGAGAACAGATGTGATGAGAACATAGGAAAGGAGAATAGGGGACAGGAGAACAATGGAGAACAGAGGAGAGGAGAACAAAGGGGAACAGATGAGAAAGTAGGAAAGGAGACCAGATGAGAGAATAACAGAGGAGAACAGATGAGAGGAGAATAGAGCAGAGTAGAACAGAGAAGATGAGAACAGAATAGAGGAGAGTAAAAGAGAGGAGAACAGAATAGAGAAGAGGAGAACACATTAGAGGAGAGGAGAACAGAGGAGAGGAGAACAGAATAGAAGAGAATAAAGGAGAGGAGAACAGAATAGAGGAGAACAGAACAGAGGAGAGGAGAACAGAGGAGAACAGAACAGAATAGAGGAGAATAAAGGAGAGGAGACAGGAGAGCAGAGGAGAGGAGAGCAGAGGAGAATTGAGGAGAGTAGAGGAGAACATAATAAAGGAGAATGAAGGTGAGGAGAACAGAATAGAGGAGAGGAGAACAGAACAGAATAGAGGAGAGGAGAACAGAGGAGAACAGAGGAGAGGAGAGGAGAGGAGAAAGTTTGATTTAATCACTTGGTTTTGTAGGTGTCTTGTGGGGGATTAATCATACATATTCTTTACTACAGTGGGCAGAGTCAGAGCTATCGTAGGCTGAGAACAGAAAAAAAGATTCCATTGGAATTAATCAGATGGTTTAGAATCCCCATGTTCTCTTTGATGCTGTTATCTTTGTGGCTTTAGTAACACGCACCAGTCTTTTCCTCTTTGATACAGGCAGATTGGGGGATAAATCTGGTCTGTTTTTCAATGGGATTGATGTGATGCCATGGTTTGACAGGATATTTTCCCTTTAATGTTCTATAAGAAAATGCTAAAATAATCTAGTTGTGAAAATCCTCAAAAACATGTCCACTGTGAGTTGGTCCCCCTTTTTGTAAAATCACTGTTTACTGAACACTAATGCTGTATTCTTCATAGTGCACTGTGTTATATTACCTTTGATAACCTTTGCTGTGAGTTGATCGCTGTTTAACATCCTATAGCGAGCATTCCACATGCCAATGAGTTGGTACTCATCATGTACCGGATGTCTTTGGAAAAACACAGATTTAACAAGAAAGGCATAATATACATCCTAAGTCCTAACATTGAGCTGTGTGTTTGTGTCTCTGCCAGGTATCTTTGGTCAGAAGCTGGAGGAGACGGTACGGTACGAGAGGCGTTATGGGAACAGGCAGGCCCCCATGCTGGTGGAGCAGTGTGTGGGCTTTATACGCAAGTGGGGCCTACGGGAGGAAGGACTGTTCAGGCTACCAGGGCAGGCCAACCTGGTCAAAGAGCTGCAGGATGCCTTTGACTGTGGAGAGAAGCCCTCTTTTGACTGGTATGTAAAGATATCTTACGTTTTTACTGTTAACGAGATGACAAATGTGTACAAATGTAATTGCACAACTTTCATTTGCATGTGTTTGATACGATTCTGTTCATTCCATTATGAGCCTGTCCACCTTATCTCTCCCTCCACCAGCCTCCACTGGTTGTATATATATATATACAGTATGTAATTTTTGAAGGAAAACCCCTCCTTGGACTGCATGCCAGCAAAATAAATACACTAAGTACACAAAACATTAAGGACACCTGCTCTTTCCATTCAGAGGGTGAATGGGTAAGACAAAATATGCCTTTGAACGGGGTATGGTAGTAGGCGTCAGGCGCACCGGTTTGTGTCAAGAACTGCAACGCTGCTGAGTTTTTCCACACTCAACAGTTTCCGTGTGTATCAAGAATGGTCCAACACCCAAAGGACATCCAGTCAACTTGACACAACTGTGGGAGGTATTGGAGTCAACATGGGTCAGCATCCCTGTGGAACGCCTTCGACACCTTGTAAAGTCCACGCCCCGACGAATTGAGTCTGTTCTGAGGGCAAAGGGGGAGGTGCATCTCAATATTAGGAAATGTATGGGAACCCGCAGCGTTGGCGTTGCTTTAACCATTCTTATTCATTCACTCTGCAATATATAGAATCTCAAATCAAATTCCACATATTTTATCCTGTTTCCTGCTAATTCTGTACCGAGGCCCGCCAGGATGTTATAAGACATTCCCACAGTAATAATAATTCCCACTCTGGGAATGACAGGGAATTAAATCTGGGAGTGGAAAGTGGTGACAGACAGCTTTTGGCACATCAACCTAATGCCTCAGGGCATTGTTATGGGATGCTGACACCTTACCTGTAATGACTTTTACCATGGTCCAACAGAACACTGACAACTCTACCTGTTGTTATGCATTTCAGTCACATTACCTATATGACTTCTCAGATACAGTTGAAGTCGGAAGTTTACATACACCTTAGCCAAATATATTTTAACTCAGTTTTTCACGATTTCTGACATTTAATCCTAGTAATAATTCCCTGTCTTAGGTCAGTTAGGATCACTACTTTATTTTAAGAATGTGAAATGTCAGAATAATAGTAGAGAGAATGATTTATTTCAGCAATTTATTTATTTCATCACATTCCCAGTGGGTCAAAAGTTTACATACACTCAATTAGTATTTGGTAGCATTGCCTTTACATTGTTTAACTTGGGTCAAATGTTTCGGGTAGCCTTCCACACACTTTCCACAATAGGTTGGGTGAATTTTGGCCCATTCCTCCTGACAGAGCTGGTGTAACTGAGTCAGGTTTGTAGGCCTCCTTGCTCGCACAAGCTTTTTCAGTTCTGCCCACACATTTTCTATGGGATTGAGGTCAGGGTTTTGTGATGGCCACTCCAATACCTTGACTTTGTTGTCTTTAAGCCATTTTGCCACAACTTTGGAAGTATGCTTGGGGTCATTGTTCTTTTGGAAGACCCATTTGCGACCAAACTTTACCTTCCTGACTGATGTCTTGAGATGTTGCTTCAATATATCCACATAATTTTCCTCCCTCATGTGATGTCATCTATTTTGTGAAGTGCACCAGTCCCTCCTGCAGCAAAGCACCCCACAACATGATGCTGCCACCCCATGCTTCACGGTTGGGATGGTGTTCTTCGACTTGCAAACCTCCCCCTTTCTCCTCCAAACATAACGATGGTCATTATGGCCAAACAGTTCTATTTCTGTTTCATCAGAAAGATTACTGGATAAAAAACCCTACTATACCTTACTCAATAAAACTGCATTTGTTTTACTCATATGAAACTGCTCACTTCAGCTATTTAACTTTCTTAACTACATTAAGTAGCTAACTAAATCTGTTTCCTCAAAATGTTTGAGTAGCCAGAACTTATCCGGTTTTACAGCGTTGAGTCGAGAAAAGTGTGCACAACTTAGACTTCAGTGTAAATCATCCATTGATGTCAGTAGGAAACTTGCAGGAGTATTAAAAATGCAAGAGGGAAAGCGAGGGAGGTAAGAAGGGAGAGATGGGTAGAAAGGGTGGAAGGGAAAGAGAGGGATATGGGGTCTCATAAAGTGTGACTGTAAGGTGTTGATTACATTCTGACACTGACAGTCCTCCTGTAATATTCTAACTCAAAATTCTTCCATAGCGACTCAGGGCAGGTGAGAAGAGAACACTGGCATAGAGGTGATCATTGGGACTGTTTTAACGTGAACTCCTAAACTATAACACTGAGTTAGAACTGCTAATTGGAAACAGCTCCTCTTCTGGTGGGTGAGACCTGGGGGGAGGGAAGGAGACAAAGCGAGAGAGAGAGAGAGAGAGAGAGAGAGAGAGACAGAAAGAGGAGACAGAAAGAGTTGGGTTGTCATAGAGAGAGAGAGAGAGAGAGAGAGAGAGAGAGAGAGAGAGAGAGAGAGAGAGAGAGAGAGAGAGAGAGAGAGAGAGAGAGAGAGAGAGAGAGAGAGAGAGAGAGAGAGAGAGAGAGAACCCCCCAACTCAATGTAGCAGGGAGGGATGTGTGTATCAGGATGGTGACATCTTCCATAACTCAGAGATGATAGAGGCATGTGAGAGATGGTCCCTTCTCCCACCACACACCACCACCCACAGTAACCTGATTTGGAATCGGGTTGCTGTCACACTTTATTTATGCACTACATCGTACAGTGCCCTCCACTTATATTAGCACCCTTGATAAATATGAGCAAAAAATATATATTTGCTGTTTATCCTGTTGGTCTTTCATTCAAAATATTCACAAAAAATCTTACCTTTAATTGAAGAAAAATTATTAAAAAAAAAAAAAAGTGAAATAAATATTTTTCTCCAAAACGTGTGCCACAATTACTGGCACCCATAGATATTCGTATGAGTAAAATCTAACTGAAGTATATTCCCATTCATATTTTATGTTTTTAAGTTCCCCTGGGTGATTTGGAATACTTAAGTGGTAAGCCATGACTTCCTGTTTCACTGGAGTCTAAATATGAGGTGACACACAGGCCAAGTTCCCATAGTCATCCATCACTATGGGAAAACCCAGAGAATACAGTAATGTTTAGCGACAAAAGGTTGTTGAGCTGCGCAAATCAGGAAACTGCTATGAGAAAATAGCTCAATGGTTGAAAATGCCCATTTCCACTATCAGGGCAATAATGAAGCAGTTTAAAGGAACTGGAGATGTTAACAATCAGCCTGGAAGAGGACGTGTGTCTATATTGACCCCATGCACAGTGAGGAGGAGGGTTCCAGTGGCCTAAACATCTCCAAGGATCACAGCTGGAGAATTGCAGACGTTAGTTGGGTCTTGGGGTCAGAAAGTCTCCAAAACTACGATCAGACGCCACCTACATAACCACACGTTGTTTGGGAGGGTTGACATAAAAAAGCCTTTGCGGTCATCAAACAACAAACTCAAGTGCCTACAGTTACTCCAAACGGTACTGGAACTTTCGAAGGGACCGGATTCTATGGTCAGATGAGACCAAAATAGAGCTTTTTGGAAAACAAACACCAGAGGTGGGTATGGCCTAGACAGAAAGATAGATATGCAGAAAAGTAGCTCATCCCCACTGTGAATTATGGTGGTGGGTCAATGATGTTGTGGGGCTCTTTTTCTTCCAAAGGCCCTCGACAACTTGTTAGGATACATGGTATCATGGACTCCATCACGTACCAGCAGATATTAAATCAAAACCTGACTGCCTCTGCTTGGAAGCTTAAACTGGGCCTTGGTTGGATCTTCCAGCAGGACAATGAACCAAAGCACACAAAATCAACACAAAAATGGTTCACTGACCACAGAATCAAGGTTTTGCCATGGCCATCCCAGTTCGCTGACCTAAACCCCATAAAAAAACTGTGGGATGAGCTGGAGAGGAGAGTCCACAAGCGTGGACCTCGGAATCTGGGGAGGATCAGGATTCTGTATGGAAGAATGGTCTCAGATCCCTTGCCATGTGTTCTCCAACCTCATTAAGCATTATAGGAGAAGACTCAGAGCTGTTATCTTGGCAAGGGAGGGTATTGAATGAAGGGGTGCCAATAATTGTGGCACACATATATTTGAGAAAAAAAAGATTTATGTTAGAATGTATTTTTTTTCTCAATTATTTTACTTTAATTAAAGGTTAGATTTGTGTGAATATTTTGAAAGACCAAGAGGATAAACAATAAATATAGTTTTGCTCATATTTACCAAGGGTGCCAATATTAGTGGACGGCACTGTACATCCATCCTTCCACCCTCTCGCCATCCCTCTCTCCTTTCCCTCCCTCATTGCCCCCTCCATACATTGATCAGTGTTTATGTCTTCTTCGTTTAAAGGTGCTTCATCTTACTCTCTCTACCCCTCTCCCCCCCTCTCCTCTCCCTCTCTGCCTTCATATCGCTCCCTCCCCCTCTCCGTCTCCATCTTTTACTCGCTATTTCTCTGTCTATTTCACCCTCTCTCTCTCCTCTCTCTCATCCCTCTCTCTTCTCTCTCTATCCTCTCCCTCCCCTCTCCCTCCCCTCTCTCTCCCCACTCTCTCTTCTCTCTCTCTTCTCTCTCTCTGCTCCTTCGCTCTCTCTCTCTCTCCTCTCCCTTTCTACCTCTCCTTCCCCTCTCTGCAGTAATACAGATGTCCATACAGTAGCCTCTCTACTAAAGCTGTATCTCAGAGAGCTACCAGAACCAGTCATCCCCTTCTCCAAGTTTGACGAGTTCCTCTCCTGCACCAAACTGCTCAGCAAGGATGAGGAATCTGTAAGTACTTCCTGGGTATAAGATTTAAGTTCTATCTGAAATGGCTTCCTAATCACTTTACTGCATAGGGCACCATTTTGGACCAGAGCCTATGGGACATGTCAAAAGTAGTACAAAGGTGCCGTTAACCATTCATATTGGATGAATCTTCTCACACTACAAGACTTGCTGCTTCATGGGGTATCAGTCCTCAACTCCCCTCAGTCACTCTCCAATCCTGTTTGTTTTCATCTTTCATTCAGCAACTTGGTGTGTGTCTTAGCTTGGCTGAGCTGTGTGTGTGTGTTTGCGTATGTACGTGCGTGCTTGATTGCCCATGTGTGAATCTACCTCCAGCGTGACTTACAGGCTAGCTATCTTACCTCTGAAAACACACAGCCAGTCAGCCAGTCAACCAGTCAGCCAGTCAACCAGTCAACCAGTCAACCAGTCAGCCAGTCAGCCAGTCAACCAGTCAACCAGTCAACCAGTCAGCCAGTCAGCCAGTCAACCAGTCAACCAGTCAACCAGTCAGCCAGTCAGCCAGTCAACCAGTCAGCCAGTCAACCAGTCAACCAGTCAACCCATAAGTATCGGATTGATTCACAGCAAACACAATCAAAGTCCTGTGCATGACCAGCAGATTGAACTGAAGAAGCAGCACATTGTTCTCATTCTATATCTCATATTCCCACCCTTCATTCTATATCTCATATTCCCACCCTGCTTTGCTGTCTTTTCTTTCAATTGTGTGAAAGACACAAAATTTAAATGTCAAAGAAAGTGACGTTTTTTTCCTTCTCCACAGGATCAGTGTAGACCTTGAGAATGGCCCATCGGTCACTGCAGAAGACACAATAATGGTCTAGGAAAAGGGCTTTGTCCCAAATTATACCCTATTGATACCCAGAGCCCTATCGGCCCTGGTTAAAAGTATTGCACTAGATAGGGAATAGGGTGCTCTTTGGGACGCAACCAAGGATATTGATTATGGTAAAATCTAGACCAGATTAAACATGGAGATCTGTTAAGATATCATCAATTGATCACCTATGACTTGTTAAATGGACTTGGACTCATGAGATTCATGGTACAGATATGCTGAAATGGATAAATAGGGTTTATTATGCATTTTTAATGTCGTTCATAATGTGGGGGAAATATCTACTAAGGATACATTTAAAGCATACATGTAAAGCAGAGGCTTCATTAGCTATTACCGTTAAGCTAATATTAGCTAATATTCTGTGGTGATGTCAAACTATATGTTTGCCCTAATCCATCCCATTAATTGCTCCAAAGAGTGTAGAACATGTATTAAACTGATACAGTAAGGGCTCCTGAGTGGCACAGTGGTCTAAGGCACTGCTTCTCAGTGCTAGAGGTGTCACTACAGACCATGGTTTGATTCCAGATCACAACCGCACAATTGGCCCAGCGTCGTCCAGGTTTGGCTGGGGTAGGCCGTCGTTGTAAAGAACAATTTTTTAAACTTTTTTAGTGAAATAAAGGTCAAGTAAAAAGTCTAATTGCTGACATAAAAAAGCAACGTTTGGGGGAAAAAAATGGTATTTGGCAAATCAAATATATAAATACATGGCTACAATTTACACTTGTTTAGTTTTTCATGAAATGTTGTTTTTAGAAAAGGGCTGTTTTTTTTAAAACGTTTATTAAAAAATGATCTACTGTACATATTTCTCTGTAAACAAGTGGATTATTTATCTTAAGGCTTTCCTACTTGTATATTTAAAAATATTATATTATAGATCTAACTTCATTGGAATATATCTACAACTTTTTCAACATTTCTAAAAAATGATATCAAAATGTGATGACACAGAGGATATTTTTTGTTGAGCAAGAACAGTGACAGCCAGGGAAAGTGTTGGGAAAATAATTTGGTGACATCTTTTGGTTTTGATGTGAATTACAGAGGAGGGGGGGCAGTTACCCCAGGGGGCTACTTACTCCCTAGTACCCGACTTCTATAGTACATTAGGATGTACATTAAGTGCAACTTGTGTATTCTCTCCCCAGGGAATGAAGGAACTGAAAAGACAAGTGGAATGTCTACCTTCAGTCAACTACAATCTGCTGCAGTACATATGCAGGTAGAGTAGTATCACTGCATTATTGTGTATTATTATATTATTGTATCACTGTATTACTGTGAAGACCAGTATTATTCTTCATAGACTGACTTTGTTGTTCCACAGCATTTAACAATCATTAAAAAGCTAACTGGAATGTTAATTGTGTTTCTCCTACAGATTTTTAGATGAAGTCCAGTCCTATTCAGGTGTGAATAAAATGAGTGTCCAGAACCTGGCCACAGTCTTTGGTCCAAATATACTACGGCCAAAGATTGAAGACCCTGTTGCAATCATGGAAGGTGAGTTTATTTTCTAGCTCAGCTTTATGTCTGTGGCTTTTCAGGTTGCTATTGTAAAAGAGAACCTACCTGGTTAAATAAAGTGCATTTCAATGGAAATATTTTACTTTTTAAGTGGAAAGAATGGCATACATGATCTCAATAATTAATAAAATGTTTCGTAATTTGACCTTCATTGTCCTTCAAGGCCTACGACACTGTAATCGGTGAGTATACAGTCGTGGCCAAAAGTTTTGAGAATGACACAAATATTCATTTTCACAAAGTTTGCTGATTCAGTGTCTGCAATCCGCCTTGGCATGCTGTCAATTAACTTCTGGGCCACATCCTGACTGATGGCAGCCAATTCTTGCATAATCAATGCTTGGAGTTTGTCAGAATTTGTGGGTTTTTGTTTGTCCACCCGCCTCTTGAGGATTGACCACAAGTTCTCAATGGGATTAAGGTCTGGGGAGTTTCCTGGCCGTGGACCCAAAATATTGATGTTTTGTTCCCCAAGCCACTTAGTTATCACTTTTGCTTTATGGCAAGTTTGCAATTAATTGAAATTCATCTGATCAGTCTTCACGACATTCTGGAGTATATGCAAATTGCCATCATACAAACTGAGGCAGCATACTTTGTGAAAATTAATAATTGTGTCATTCTCAAAACTTTTGGCCACGACTGTACAGTATTCTGATGCGTATGGACCTGTGAAGATATGTAACCTTTCTGGTGTTCTCAGGTACCGTGCTGGTGCAGCAGCTGATGTCTGTTCTGATTGGTCGTCACGACGTGTTGTTTCCTAGAGACGAGGACAGTCCCAAGACACTGGAGCTGGTCAACAACAACAACGAGGTGGGTGGTGTACGAACCCGTGGGTACGTGCCCAAGCATGGTATTAAAAGCCTGGCACTAGCTAGCTAGCAACACCAAGGTTGTGGGTTCAAACAGTAGTGGAGGGGAATTCGGAATCCCGCTCTAGTGATTAGTAGCCCTGGGACTTGTAAACCCAATTGTCAGCCTTGGCCCATAAGGTTCCTTCTTGGCCTAATGGTTAAGACTTTGGGTTCTTGAGCGAAAGCTGCCCGAATCCCACCTTTTACATACAGTGGGGCAAAAAAGTATTTAGTCAGCCACCAATTGTGCAAGTTCTCCAACTTAAAAAGATGAGAGAGGCCTGTAATTTTCATCATAGGTACACTTCAACTATGACAGACGAAATGAGAAAAAGAAATCCAGAAAATCACATTGTAGGATTTTTAATTTATTTATTTGCAAATTATGGTGGAAAATAAGTATTTGGTCAATAACAAAAGTTTATCTCAATACTTTGTTATATACCCTTTGTTGGCAATGACAGAGGTCAAACGTTTTCTGTAAGTCTTCACAAGGTTTTCACACACTGTTGCTGATATTTTGGCCCATTCCTCCATGCAGATCTCCTCTAGAGCAGTGATGTTTTGGGGCTGTCGCTGGGCAACACGGACTTTCAACTCCCTCCAAAGATTTTCTATGGGGTTGAGATCTGGAGACTGGCTAGGCCACTCCAGGACCTTGAAATGCTTCTTACGAAGCCACTCCTTCGTTGCCCGGCGGTGTGTTTGGGATCATTGTCATGCTGAAAGACCCAGCCACGTTTCATCTTCAGTGCCCTTGCTGATGGAAGGAGGTTTTCACCAAAATCTCACGATACATGGCCCCATTCATTCTTTCCTTTACACGGATCAGTCAGTCCTGGTCCCTTTGCAGAAAAACAGCCCCAAAGCATGATGTTTCCACCCCCATGCTTCACAGTAGGTATGGTGTTCTTTGGATGCAACTCAGCATTCTTTGTCCTCCAAACACGACGAGTTGAGTTTTTACCAAAAGTTATATTTTGGTTTCATATGACATTCTCCCAATCCTCATCTGGATCATCCAAATGCTCTCTAGCAAACTTCAGACGGGCCTGAACATGTACTGGCTTAAGCAGGGGGACACGTCTGGCACTGCAGGATTTGAGTCCCTGGCGGCGTAGTGTGTTACTGATGGTAGGCTTTGTTACTTTGGTCCCAGCTCTCTGCAGGTCATTCACTAGGTCCCCGTGTGGTTCTGGGATTTTTGCTCACCGTTCTTGTGATCATTTTGACCCCACGGGTGAGATCTTGCGTGGAGCCCCAGATCGAGGAAGATTATCAGTGGTCTTGTATGTCTTCCATTTCCTAATAATTGCTCCCACAGTTGATTTCTTCAAACCAAGCTGCTTACCTATTGCAGATTCAGTCTTCCCAACCTGGTGCAGGTCTACAATTTTGTTTCTGGTGTCCTTTGACAGCTCTTTGGTCTTGGCCATAGTGGAGTTTGGAGTGTGACTGTTTGAGGTTGTGGACAGGTGTCTTTTATACTGATAACAAGTTCAAACAGGTGCCATTAATACAGGTAACAAGTGGAGGACAGAGGAGCCTCTTAAAGAAGAAGTTACAGGTCTGTGAGAGCCAGAAATCTTGCTTGTTTGTATGTGACCAAATACTTATTTTCCACCATAATTTGCTAATAAATTCATTAAAAATCCTACAATGTGATTTTCTGGATTTCTTTCCTCATTTTGTCTGTCATAGTTGAAGTGTACCTATGATGAAAATTACAGGCCTCTCTCATCTTTTTAAGTGAGAGAACTTGCACAATTGGTGGCTGACTAAATACTTTTTTGCCCCACTGTATACTCAAATGTACCCACTGCACTAAGTGTAATATATTATTATCCTGTAGGTCCAGAAGAGACTGACCCAGATTGTGCCGACGGTACAGACTACAGAACAGAACAACAATACCCAAATACCCCAGCAGAGGGCAAAACAGTGTCCTTGGGAGACCCCCGAGTCGCCTCACCGCCAGCCCCCGGTAACGTTAGACAACAACGGCTCCGGTTCTCCTCGCTCAGCCAGCCCACTTAACGGCCATGTTACCGGGCGCTTTGACCTGGTCCGCAGCCCGCCATTAACCGTTAAGAAGAACCCGGCGGTCTCCAAGGGCAGCGGCGTGGTCACCAACGGCTCGTTTAGTTGTTCCCCCTCTGGAGACGCATCCAACCAGGAGAAGAGCCAGACTCTGCCTGGTAACACAGGTTACTATCTGCTCTGTTCTGTCAGATTTGAATTGCACTAGGTTTGATTTTAATTGTACTTTGATTTGACTGTACTTCTAATGTAAGGTGTCCTTGAGTTTAGGATATACTTTATTGTCCCCAAGGGGAAATGTGTCTTGGACAATGACAGTCCTGAAAGACACATAAAATGTATTGTTGTTATTTTTATTAATAGGAGGCATCAGCGGCCTCCAGGCACGGCGCACCCTGAAGGGCTCGGGCACCAAGATGGGCACCAGCGGGGTCCCTAACGGAGGTGTCCGCATGGGCGTGTCAAGTACCGACGTGGTGAACGGTACCCTGAACGGACGTAATGGTCTGTGGGTGCCCAATGGCTACCCGGTCACATTACGAGACAGCAAGTCTCGGGATTGTGGGGAGCAGACGGCGGCCCAGAACCGGCTGTCCACCTATGACAACGTCCAGCAACATCAACAACAGCAGTTACAGAATCAACAACAACTGTGTCTCAGCTCTAGCTGTGAGGACAAGCAGAGTGTGGACAGTGCTACCTGGTCCACCTCCTCCTGTGAGATCTCTCTTCCAGACAACTCCACGTCCTGCCGTTCCTCCACCACCACCTGCCCAGAACAGGACTTCTACGGTGGGCTGGGCCACTACCAGGACCCCCTGCTGCTGCTGGATGGACCTAGGGGGCTGTCCTCCCTCGACGAGCAGCTCCAGCCAGGGGGGGACGTGGAGGGGGAGCGGAGGAACGGTGGTGGAGGTAGTGGAGGGAGGGGTAGCGGAGCCACCAGCAGCAGTGATAACAGTGAGACGTTCCCTGTCAATAAAGGACCCAGTAGTCACAGTGCTCTACACAGCCTGGTGGCTAGTCTGAAACAGGAGATGCAGAAGCAGAAGACAGAGTACGAGGCCAGGATAACAAGGTAGCACCACTACCTCCTACTGTGTCATTATAATAAAAGTGAGATAGACATTTATTTAATTTGAGTACATGCATATCTTAACAAGCTCTTTTTGCAGACAGAGGATCTTTCTTAATTTGTTTTTCTTGCCTCTTCTCTTTCATTGCACTGATCTGAAAGAACGGACAAGGTGAAAGCCAGCCAAGTATTTTACAATCAGTGCAGATGAAGGGAATGAGATGAAGAGAAGACTGTTTTAGCGATTTGAGGAAGAGCCTGTTGAAAAGCGATATCCCAGGATAAATACAGTAAACACACTAAAGAGAATTTAAAAAATGTTATGAGCAAAATGTTGTTTTTTAGACTGCAAACGTCAAGGAGTTGGTCTGATGGGAATCCGTGATCAAATAAAATAAAATGCTATTTGTCACATACTCCGAAATAAGGTCTACACCGAACAGGTGTACCGTGAAATGCTTACTTACAAGCCCTTAATTAACCAACAATGCTGTTCAAGAAATAGATTAAAGAAAATATTTACTAAATAAACTAAAGTAAAAAAATAAAAACATTTTTTTTTTTAAAAGAACACAAGAAAATTACATAACAATAACGAGGCTATATACAGGGGGTACCGGTACCGAGTCAATATGCAGGAGTACAGGTTAGCTCCCGGTGATGCGTTGTGCAGACCGCACCACCCTCTGGAGAGCCTTGCGGTTGAGGGCGGTGCAGTTTCCGTACCAGGCAGTGATACAGCCCGACAGGATGCTCCCGATTGTGCATCTGTAAAAGTTTGTCAGGGTTTTGGGTGACAAGGCAAATGTATTCAACCTCCTGAGGCATTGTGTTATGTCACCACCTATTGAGATGTGCCTTTTGTTAAGTAAATCAGGTGTTAAATGAGATGAAAAAGAGACTGGAGTGCCACTTGAAATAACTTCTTCCTCCCTCTAAACGAACTGCTCTCGTCTCTGCAGCCTGGAGCACAGTAACCTGGAGTTGGAGACTGAGATGGGGACTCTTCATGAGGAGCTGAACCAGGAGAGGAAGAAGGTCACCATGGTGGAGATCAAGTTCCGTAACGCAGAGCGAGCCAAGGATGACGCAGAGAAGAGGAACGAGATGCTGCAGAAAGAGATGGAACAGTTCTTCTCTACCTTCGGAGATCTGACCGATGACCAGCACCGGCCCGACCGGGCCAATACCATCTGGATCCAGTGAAGGGTTGTGGCAGTGTAGGGTGGACTGTGCGATTTTAATCGAATGAGAGGGGGTGGGAGGATGTACTAATGACTTGGAGACATATTGAAAGGGACATTACCGTCTGGATCTAGTGAGGGGGGGAAGGGGTGTACCACCTGGGGGGTGAGAGAAAGTGGGAGAATGTACTAAGGAGACTGTACCACCTGAATAGTGTGAGGGGGTGTCACAGTACAGGGTGGAATGTGCCATTTTATTCTAGTGAGAGGGGGTGTCACAGTACAGGGTGGAATGTGCCATTTTATTCTAGTGAGAGGGGGTGTCACAGTACAGGGTGGAATGTGACATTTTATTCTAGTGAGAAGGGGTGTGGCAGTGCAGAGTGGACTGTGCCATTTTATTTTATTGAGAGGCGATGGCAGTATGTACTAAGGCAGGGTTTCCCAAACTTGGTCCTCTGGACCCATGTGGCGCACGTTTTGGTTTTTGTCCTAGCACTACACAGCTGATTCAAATAATCAAAAAACAAAACGGGGTCCCCAGGACTGAGTTTGGGTAACCCTGCACTAAGGAGTAGAAAAAACATTGAGAGGGACAATACCGTCTGAAAGCAAGAGACATATGGATTCAGTGTGTAGTGGGACAGGGTGCATGCCACTGGACCTCAACCATGCTGACTGACTGTGGTTCAATATTACTGAAGACTTTAGGCGGCTGGTTATCTGCCTGACACAGACTTTACCCAGTCTATACATGGACTACTGAAAGACTATACTACCCATAAAACCATTCTTCTTCCCCATTTTCCTTCAAGACGCAATCAAGTATATAACCAACCCTGTTCCATGTTATCATGTATCTGCTTGTGTAGATAGAGGACCATGTTATCATGTATCTGCTTGTGTATATAGAGGAAAAACAATGCTGAAGAAAAGGTTATGTATGTAAAAAACAATGTTACAAAAATATTGTTATGTTTGTCTGGTATATTTAAACAACATAACTACGTATCCATGTGTGACATTTCCATTTAATATCAATGCTTTTTTGTTTTCAACATGGTGGTACTGAATTACTTTATGTACGCAGATTTGGTTTCCTGTGTCTCAAATCGAGTTAATATAACTTGTGGCTTTTGCTTCAGAGCCATTTCATTTATCCCAAAGAAGAAGAGACAGAATATGTAAATGTTTTTTATAGACACTTTGCTTTATTTGTCTGTACTGTAGCTTTAAGACTGTTTTCAGATAGGAATGGTCTGGCTTCAAATGAATCATATTTTGTAGATTGTATTAAACCTAAATACAAGTCTGGTTAGTGATGGTTTCGACATTGATGTTCATCTATAGTTGATATTTATCCTAAACTGAAACTGTACACACATTGGTAATAAGACACATCACCTGTTTTAGGATGTTTGGTCCAAGACTGAATGGATCTAGTGTAAGAAGAAGAGCACTGTAGTTGTAGCACTGATGATTATGTGTATTAATGGGCACTGTAGATCAGGGGTTGCTCTACCTACAGTAGTTCTTGTGGAGTGTCAAGAGTGTGGAGTGTCATCACCATGTCAAGAGGCTTGTAGAAATAGAGTTTCTCTGTGCTGGTTTCTCAAGCACTCCTGGCGTGGGTAGACTGTATAATATTTTCAACATTGTATATGAACACATATAACAGAGACTATAACTGTTTATAGTGGAATAGATTCAGACTGCAGCAGCCCTGGACCTTGTGGAGTGGAGACCTCATGGTGGATCTGGACCCTGTGGAGTAGAAACCTCATGGTGGACCTGGACCCTGTGGAGTAGAGACCTCATGGTGGACTTAGACCCTGTGGAGTAGAGACCTCATGGTGGACCTGGACCCTGTGGAGTAGAGACCTCATGGTGGACCTGGACCCTGTGGAGTAGAGACCTCATGGAGGACCTGGACCTTGCACCATATAGATGGATACTGGCCTGTTGTAAGAGTGTGTTGTGTGTGTATATATAATAGCATTACTGAGAACCAACGGAGTGTGGCTCTGGCATTGTGGGGACTTTGGGAAAGTTTACTTTTTAGATTGCTACACTACACAGCTGTGTATGGACCTGTGGGGAATGTAGTGGATACTTGTGTCTCTGTCTCACAGTCGCAAGGACCTGGTGCTGCCTGCTGTTGTCTGTCAGAGAGGAAGAGGTGAGCCAAAGAGGGATAACTGGGCCCGAAATCTGTCTTCTCCACCAGGTGGCGCTTTTTTTGTGTATTTCAATTCAAGGGGCTTTATTGGCATGGGAAACATATGTTAACATTGCCAAAGCAAGTGAAGTAAATAATATACAAAATTGAAATAAACAGTAAACATTACACATATATACAGAGTTGTAACGATGTGCAAATGGTTAAAGTACAAAAGGGAAAATAAATAAACATAAATATGGGTTGTATTTACAATGGTGTTTGTTCATCCCTGGTTGCCCTTTTCTTGTGGCAACAGGTCACAAATATTGTTGCTGTGATGGCACACTGTGGTATTTCACCCAGTAGATATGGGAGTTTATCAAAATCGGGTTTGTTTTCTAATTCTTTGTGGACTGTAATTTGAGGGAAATATGTGTCTAATATGGTCATACATTTGGCAGGAGGTTAGGAAGTGCAGCTCAGTTTCCACCTCATTTTGTGGGCAGTGTGCACATAGCCTGTCTTCTCTTGAGAGCCAGGTCTGCCTACTGTGGCCTTTCTCAATAGCAAGGCTCTGCTCACTGAGTCTGTACATAGTCAAAGCTTTCCTTAAGTTTGGGTCAGTCACAGTGGTCAGGTATTCTGCCACTGTGTACTCTCTGTTAAGGGCCAAATATCATTCTAGTTTACTGTTTTTTTGTTAATTCTTTCCAATGTGTCAAGTAATTATCCTTCTGTTTTCTCATGATTTGGTTGGGTCCTGTCCTGGGGCTCTGTGGTGTCTGTTTGTGTTTGTGAACAGAGCCCCAGGACCAACTTGCTTAGGAGACTCTTCTCTAGGTTCATCTCTCTGTAGGTGATGGCTTTGTTATGGAGGGTTTGGGAATCACTTCCTTTTAGGTGGTTGTAGAATTTAACAGCTCTTTTTAGCGGGTATCGGACTAATTCTGCTCTGCATGCATTATTTGGTGTTTTACGTTGTACAATGAGGATATTTTTGCAGAATTCTGCATGCAGAGTCTCAATTTGGTGTTTGTCCCATTTTGTGAATTATTGGTTGGTGAGCGGACCCCAGACCTCACAACCATAAAGGGCAATGGGTTCTATAACTGATTCAAGTATTTTTAGCCAGAATTGGTATCTCGAATTGTATGTTCCCTTTGATGGCATAGAAGGCCCTTCTTGCCTTGTCTCTCAGATCATTCACAGCTTTGTGGAAGTTACCTGTGGCACTGATATTTAGGCCGAGGTATGTATCGTTTTTTGTGTGCTCTAGGGGCAACGGTGTCTAGATGGAATTTGTATTTGTGGTCCTGGCGACTGGACCTTTTATGGAACACCATTATTTTGGTTCTTACTGAGATTTACTGCCAGGGCCCAGGTCTGGCAGAATCTGTGCAGAAGATCTAGGTGCTGCTGTAGGCCCTCCTTGGTTGGGGACAGAAGCACCAGATCATCAGCAAACAGTACACATTTGACTTCAGATTCTAGTAGGGTGAGGCCGGGTGCTGCAGACTGTTCTAGTGCCCTCGCCAATTCATTGATATATATGTTGAAGATGGTGGGGCTTAAGCTGCATCCCTGTCTCACCCCACGGCATTGTGGGAAGAAATGTGTGTGTTTTTTGCCTATTTTAACCGCACACTTGTTGATTGTGTACATAGATTTTATAATGTTGTATGTTTTTCCCCCAACACCACTATCCATCCATTTGTATAGCAGACCCTCATGCCAAATTGAGTCGAAGGCGTTTTTGAAATCAACAAAGCATGAAAAGACTTTGCCTTTGTTTTGGTTTGTTTGTTTGTCAATTAGTGTGTGCAGGGTGAATACGTGGTCTGTTGTACGATAATTTGGTAAAAAGCCAATTTGATATTTGCTCAGTACATTGTTTTCACTGAGGAAATGAACGAGTCTTCTGTTAATGATAATGCAGAGGATTTCCCTAAGGTTGCTCTTGACTCATATCCCACGGTAGTTATTGGGGTCAAATTTGTCTCCACTTTTGTGAATTGGGGTGATCAGTCCTTGGTTCCAAATATTGGGGAAGATGACAGAGCTAAGGATGATGTTAAAGAGTTTAGAATAGCCAATTGGAATATGTTGTCTGCATATTTAATCTATTCATTGAGGATACCATCAACACCACAGGCCTTCTTGCGTTCGAGGGTTTTTATTTTGTCCTGTAGTTCATTCAAAGTAATTGGAGAATCCAGTGGGTTCTGGTAGTCTTTAATAGTTGATTCTAAGATTTGTATTTGATCATGTATATGTTTTTGCTGTTTGTTCTTTGTTCTTTTTTTATAGAGCCAAAAATATTGGAGAAGTGGTTTACCCATACATCTCCATTTTGGATAGATAATTCTTTGTGTTGTATGGGGATTCTAGTCAGGGGGATATACTGTAGGTAGCACACAGGAGGACATTTTTCTCTGTGAAGATCATTTCCTTTTGCATTTCTAGCCAAATGTAAAATGTTCCTGTTTGATTAATTTAATAGAGTGAGTTAGGTCTGCTCTATACCAAATTAGCATACCCCCTGAGTCCCTTCCCTGTTTCACACCTGGTAGTTTGGTGGATGGGACTACCAGCTCTCTGTAACCTAGAGGGAAACCAGTGGGTCCGTCTCCTCTATACCATGTTACTTGTTGGATGAAAATGCCTGTATTTCCGATTTCTTTGATGAAGTCCAGGTTCCTGCTCTTTAGGCCAAAGGCAGATGACCTCAGTCCTTGGATATTCCAGGATGAGATAGTGAAGGCTTTGTGTTACATAAAGTGTCCAATGTTGTTAGTCGTGTGGTTTGACCTCAGGCCAGTAAGTGTGAGCAGAGCCAGCTGAGCATCTGGTACATGCCATTGGCTTGGGTTAGTGTAAGAGTGAGGGTTGGGCCTGTTTGCCCGCTCACGGCCTGGGCGTATGTGTGACTTCCATGTTGAGGTTCTCTTTGCGGGGGTGGGGTGCATGGGGTGGGCAGGAGGGGCACAGTTCTGATCTGAGGGGGCCTAAATGGGGTGTGGGCATGGTTTACTTGGGGGGGTGTTGATTGGTTGGGGTGGGGGTGGGGGTGTGGCTGGTGGTGTTGTGGTCTGGATGTAGGTCCTCTCGGCGTGGGTCCTCTATGTGGGGGGTCCCGCAAGCCTAGGAGAGTGTCTCACTGGTCGGGGCGGGTGTCTATTGATCTGTTGCTCCTGTGTGAAGTGTTGGGGCTGCGTTTGAGAGCGATGTCCTTTAGGGTCCGGGCGAAGGTGGGCACTGCTGCCTTGTATAGGTGGACCTAGTCATAAAGGCTGTTCAAGTCCAGGGTGGAGTGCTGGGCCCCATACTTTTATTTATCTCACCAAGCAAGGAGTTTTTGAATAGAGGTCAATTAGAGTGTCAAATTTGGTTAGCAAAAAAAATAATGAAATGGTTTATTTGCTACATGTGGCTTATATGATCGAATGGAATTTTCGTAATCTTTAGGTTGTTTCTAGTGTACTGATATAAGTAGGACACGTGACATCCTGGCAACTTTGAGAAAAAACACTTTATATTGGAGTTGTGCCTGGTCGTCACTAGTTACCACAAACACAAAGTCATAAACCCTGCCTATTTCTACAATTTATCTTCTTAAAATGTGATTTTAAACCTAACCACACTGCTAACCATATGCCTAACCCTAACCTTAAATTAAGACCAAAATGCCAATTTTTGTGTTCATGGAATTTTACGATATAGCCAAATGTGCCTGTTGGTCACTGCCCTCTCATTGGCTAGAATATTCCCACCTGATCTTGCCTCTTCCTACCTGCCTTCCATTTTTGAAGACATTTATTTTCATTGTCAGAGGACACACTAGAGTGTCTGGTTAATATCATGGATAATCTGTGTATCTGTTTATGAAAAGAACTGAAGGACCCCATATAGGCATCCCTTGAGGAGCGCCTGTCATCAATCTTATACGAGGGTTTCGTCTCAAATGGAAGTATCCCTGTATAGTGCACTTCCCTACATAGTTTACTACTTTTGCAATACCCATAGTGCACTACCCTTAGTTCACTACCCATAGTGCACTGGTAAAAAAGTGTATATAGAGAATGGGGTGCCATTTGGTACGCAACCCAGACATCTGGAATGTGCAGACGAAAAACTGCCTGAACAACAGAGTGAGAGGAGATAGCTGGGATATCTCCCCCTCCACCTATCAGCAGGACAGAACAGGCTTAAGCCTGGCTCACAACAGTTTTAACCACAACTGTGAATTCCAGACTTACTGAGGTGCAGATTATGGAAGAGAAGAAGGAGAAGAGGGGAGTGGAGTGGAGTATATTCTTGATCTGTCGTTCTGCCCCTGAACAGGCAGTTAACCCACTGTTCCTAGGCCGTCGATGTAAACAAGAATTTGTTCTTAACTGACTTGCCTAGTTAAATAAAGGTTAAATAAAAGAAATACAAAATAAAAAAAAATATAAAGAAGAATACTATTTCAAAAGCTGTCAGAGTTAAAAGTAAAAAGCATTTTCCGTATCGTATCCGTTTGTTGACGTTTTTAGTCTTTGTACGCTTGAATGTTTGTTTCCTTCTTTGGAAACTCTATTTAGAAGGAAAACACAGCGATCCTTATGAAGTAGTACTGTCATATATTGTACTGTCACAGAGGGACATGTTATAGACCTTAAGTCGTCCTTATCTTTGGGTGGGGAAACTTTTCAGGATATGGGTATAAAAAAAATAATCCATCCACCTGACAGGTGTGGCATATCAAGAAGCTGATTAAACAGCATGATCATTACACAGGTGCACTTTGTGTTGGGGACAATAAAAGGCCACTCTAAAATGAGCAGTTTTGTCACAATGCAAGTTTTTAGGGAGCGTGCAATTTGCATGCTGACTGCAGGAATGTCCACCAGAGCTGAGAATTGAATGTTCATTTTTACCATAAGCCGCCTCCGTTATTTTAGAGAATTTGGCAGTACGTCCAAACTGCAGACCACGTGTAACCACGCCAGCCCAGGACCTTCACATGCGGCTTCTTCACCTGCAGGAGAGACCAGCCACCCGAACAGCTGATGAAACTGAGGAGTATTTCTGTCTGTAATAAAGCCCTTTTGTGGAGAAAACTAATTATGATTGTCTGAGCCTGGCTCCCTAGTGGGTAGGCCTGGCTCCCTAGTGGGTGGGCCTATGCCCTCCCAGGCCCACCCATGGCTGCGCCCCTGCCCAGTCATGTGAAATCCATAGATTAGGGCCTAATGAATTTATTTCAACTCTGTAAAATCGTTGCATGTTGCGTTTATATATTTGTTCAGTATTCATTCACATAGGTCCTGATTCAGACTTAAGAAATCTATTCCTTTTTTTACTCTTTGTCATTTAAGCACTTCTCAGTAGTTGGTATTCAGACTTACCTTCTGCAGTGGGTTAAATGCGGAAGACACATTCGAGTTGAATACATTCCGTTGGACAACTGACTAGGTATCCCCCCTTTCCCTTTCTTTTCCCAGGTGCATAATGAGCTTTGCTGGTGTGGCTCCCTCTCGCGCTTTTTGAATAAATGCAATTCAACCACTGAAAACCCTCTCACTTGCTGTCCAACAGATTTTCTGTTGGAGTTTTCATTCAATAGGGTTGAAAAAACATAAAACATTGCTCAATATTTCCACAACTGTCCTTCACCAGGGGGTATAGTAGCGTAAGTAACAAATATGGGTTTCATACTTTAAATATACAAACCAACAAAAAAAATCGGATTATTTCATCCCTTTATTGAAATGTAAGGACACTGATCAAATAAGACATTTACAGATACAAAACAAAACAACTTAGAAGGTATTCTGCTCAGTTGCTAGGTAACTATATAGGTCAGAAGAACTTAGAAGGTATTCTGCTCAGTTGCTAGGTAACTATATAAGTCAGAAAAACATGTAGATGATGAGTCTTTATCTGCATTTTAACAACAGTTCCAGTGTGTTTAAAAAGTAGGTTCCAATTTCTACATGATTTAGTTAGTCAAAGATGCAACGATTCCATGGTGATGATTGTAGTGTACTTCCTATAGAGAAGACATGGGTATCGGTCAGTAGTGGTAACTTTGTGCAGGTAGGTGCAGTCAGTGACACCATGAGGAAACAGATTGAACAGGACAGGCCAGACACTAAGGTTTCAACATCTCTGGTAACTTTCCCAAAATTCACAGATTTTCATGAAGTCCCGGGTTGAGGATTATAAATTGGAGGATTCCTGGGATCAGGAGGGAATGAAAAGGGAGGGAATGATCCAACTGGGAATCCTCCTACCAGGATTTCTGGAAAACCTGGGAATTCTGGGAAAGTTACCAGAAATGTTTCAACCCTACCAGACACCAACTTCATTTCAATGCTTGCTGCGTACTGTATATCTAAGATGAGGAAACTGCATCATTCCAAACAAGGCACTTCCCATTATTCAGACTCAGTCTATGAAATAATAAATAATCAATAATAAATACACTTCCAGTTAAAATCCTTCTTTTTAACATGACTGGTTTTATAGGTAGTCGGTATATCAGCTGATTCCCTTTTGACAAAATATGGCATTACAGTAAGTAGTAGTCATTACAGTAAGTAGTAGTCATTACAGTAAGTAGTAGACATTACAGTAAGTAGTGGTCATTTAAATGTAAATGACAGATGCGATTGAGGAACTAAACTATTCTATGAGGTAACCTCTTGATCCCCCTCCCCCAGCGTATCAGCATTCTGCAGATAGTAACACACACATATTAAGTCTTCTTCTCTCATCTTCTTTACTCCACAGTAGTGACACAGAAATAGAGCGAGTGACCACCCTGGTTGGTGGGTAGGTGACATTTGGAATGACAGGCTGTGGGTGGTGCAGGGGTGCAGTCAGACGGGATTTTATCATTTCATTTCACAAAAACACAAAAAAGAAACGAGAACTTAAGGTTCCAGCTCAGCGACAAGTTTGGGGTCAGCCCCATTTAAATTCAGGCAACTCGGGAAGGCAAATGAAAATCCAGTTCCAAATTCCAATTTTCCTGAACCGTGTTTCAATTATGAAAATATGGAATTAGAATTGGAATTTCAGTTGACTTTCTGAATTGACTGAATTGAAATGTAATTGACCCCAAACCTACTCAGCGATGACAGTGATAGTACTGTACGTCCCAATGGCTTCTCCTGCAGCCAATCACTCACAGTATGTATGTTAATATATATAGCTATCCATCATTAACTAGAGCTCCCCCATCCCTGGGTTTCAGCACCACTCAATTACTTATGTCATATAAACACAAGTATCTATAGTCATTTATCATATAATTAGAGTTAGCTTTTATAATCATGCAGCAGGACTAACAGGCAAGGGGTTAAACTAAGGTGAAAGGTCAAGGGGCAAAGGTTAGGGGACAAAGGTCAAGGCGGTGATGTCATGTGGCAAGGTGTGCTATAGAAGAACTTCCAGTACTGGCCATCAAGTCCCACTCTGTCTGTCTGTCTGTCTGTCTGTCTGTGTGCCTAGCTCGCTGCTGTACAGAATTACATATTTACAGAAGACAGGGGGCGCTGTGCTGTGTGGAGCACTAGCATTAACCCCTGCAGGAATAATAGCGTTCAAACACACCTATCTGTCACCCACACAGGAGACAACGCCAGGACCAAGCCTAGAGGTTATCAAAACATACCAGTACCGTCACATAAGGTGTGGGGAAAGTGAGTGGAGTTTTATATAGTACTGTGCAGTAATGAATAAAAAGGGAACACCTTGCCACATTGACTGAAGCACAGACGCTGGCAAGGTATTGGGGAATGAACAGCCAGTTTTAATGTCACTTTACAGAAAGATGCCTGTCTAAGCTTTTTGTATTTTTTATGATGCCATATAAGGGGGAGATATAAGTAAAGCAACTAGAAGTTAATAAATATATTTCACTTTAGTTTATTTTAGTTTTTTCGTTATACATTCTTTTTGAATGAAAATGCAGGCTTAAATTTTATAATCATGATTCTTATAGTAATTACTTTATGTTTCCTTAATCATCCCATTCATATCATAATTTTTTTATCTTTTAATCATTTTTGTTCTTTTTCAGGTTTCGGTTGTTGGTGGTGGTTGGTAGGTAGGTTGGGTTGGGTTGTTTGGACATTGTGTTTCACCTTCTGAAGAACATAGGGTTGCGCAGGCAGGCTGCTAGTCACCTGCAACAACCCAGGGGTCCTGCAGAGGTCTCCAGGCTGCTGTCGGTGTCTGAGGCCAGGGTCTGGTCGGTGGACATGGAGGAGATATCGTTGACGGAGGGGGAAGGGAGGCTCTCACCACTGCTGTTCACGGCTGCACCTGTGCTGAGGGAATAAACAGGCAGCCGGGATTACAACGAACTAAGAGCCCCGCAGACACTAATAGATAGACACAGTCACAGTCAGATACAACCATTACTGTGACACATACAACCCTTACTGTGTCATACACAATCAGTCACAACACAACCCAATAGCACACAAGGAACCGTACGTATATACAAATCACACCAGACATGAGAGAGGCAAGTTAAAGCTGTCCCCTCTCTCCTCAGAGACAGTAACAGAACAAGTTAAGGCTGGGGTCCACTGTCCTCTCTCTCCTCAGAGACAGTAACAGAACAAGTTAAGGCTGGGGTCCACTGTCCTCTCTCTCCTCAGAGACAGTAACAGAACAAGTTAAGACTGGGGTCCACTGTCCTCTCTCTCCTCAGAGACAGTAACAGAACAAGTTAAGGCTGGGGTCCACTGTTCTCTCTCTCCTCAGAGACAGTAACAGAACACTGGTGCTATACTAAGATTTTATTTAAAGGTCCCTAAAAGACCTATTCATATTCTGTGTTCAGTAGCAGCATGTCAAAGTAAAAGAGATGAAACGTTTAATAAAAAAGGGCACAGGATGATATTCAGTTCCAAACTGGTTCAATTGAAAGGACTCTCCGGCTTCTTATTATAATATGCAGAAGTCAAGATGTCGTCCTTCATCTTTCCTTCAGAGGATTAGACAGGGCTATTTACTTTAATTTCACAGCAAATGGCTCCATCTATAATGTTTCTCTTCCTTTTCTGTCTTTCCATCTATCATTTTTCTCTTCCTTTTCTGTCTTTCTTTGGCTTTTAGATTCAAATAAATCTGATTGAGTTGGTTCTGTTTTCCAAGATGGATTCTAGGCTATACCAGAGACGGACATGGTAGACTAAAAGCATTTGCAGGAAACAACGTGATGAGAGAACATCTAGTTCAAGAGTAGAATAGAAAACTGAAGAGAACATTATTTAAGCAGGTAGGAATACAAAATGTGTTCTGTTATTATGAAATACCTCCCATAGAGGATAGTTTTATCCAGTGCTTGACTTGGTCAGAAGCTCACCGGAGCTGAGTACCGGCACCTCAAATGTTCTACTGCTTGAGCTCCTGTTCCTCTTATAGAATATTAGCTTGAAACTATTGTGGAGCTCCTGCACCTAAATATAAACAGTACCGGCACCTATTTCAGTCCACTGGTTTTATCTAGACTTATACACTACATGGCCAAAAGTATGTAGACACCCCTTCAAATGTGTGGATTTGGCTAGAATGGCCTTACTGAAGAGCTCAGTGACTTTCAACGTGGCACCGTCATAGGATGACACCTTTCCAACAAGACAGTTCATCAAATTTCTGCCCTGCTAGACCTGCCCGGTCAACTGTAAGTGCTGTTATTGTGAAGTGCAAACGTCTAGGGCCAACAACGGCTCAGCCGCAAAGTGGTAGGCCACACAAGCTCACAGAACTGGATCGCTGAGTGCTGGCAGTCCGTCGGATGAATCTGGGTTTGGCGGATGCCAGGAGAATGCTACCTTCCCGAATGCATAGTGCCAACTGTAAAGTTTGGTGGAGGAGGAATAATGGCGTGGGGCTGTTTTTCATGGTTCGGGCTAGGCTCCTTAGTTCCAGTGAAGGAAAATCTTAACGCTACAGCATACAATGACATTCTAGATGATCTGTGCCTTTCCTGTTTCAGCATGACAATGCCGCTGTGCACAAAAAGAGATCCATACAGAAATGGTTTGTCAAGATCGATGTGGAAGAACTTGACTGGCCTGAACAGATCTCTGACCTCAACCCCATCGAACACCGTTGGAATTAATTGAACGCCGACTGCAAGCCAGGCCTAATCGGCCAACATCAGTATTTGTATGTATTATGGATCCCCATTAGCTGCTGCCAAAGCAGCAGCTACTCTTCCTGGGGTTTATTATGGATCCCCATTAGTTCCTGCCAAAGCAGCAGCTACTCTTCCTGGGGTCCAGCAAAACTAAGGCAGTTTATACAATTTTAAAACATTACAATACATTCACAGATTTTACAACACACAGGCCCTTACTTCACCACTACCACATATCTAGAGTACTAAATCCATGTGTATGTAAAGTGCGTATGTTATCGTATGTGTGTATGTGTGTGTGTGTGTGTGTGTGTGTATGTGTGTGTGTGTGTATGCATGTGTGTATATGCATGGGTCTGTGCCAATGTTTGTGTTGCTTCACAGTCCCCGCTGTTCCATAAGGTGTTTTTTTATCTGTTTTTTAAATCTAATTCTACTGCTTGCGTCAGTGCCCGACCTGACTAATGCTCTTTTGGCTGAATGGAAGCAAGTCCCTGCAGCAATGTTCTCGAATCTTGTGGAAAACCTTCCCAGAAGAGTGGAGGAGGCTGGGGGGGACCAACTCCATATGAATGCCCATGATTTTAGAGTGAGATGTTTGACGAGCAGGTGTCCACATACATTCAGTCATGTGTATCACTGCTTCATAATCCCAAGTCACTGAGTCTGTAGTGTCACATAACGCATGTCCTTTACACGTACACCCATCATCTACTCGAGAGGAAACGATCCCTCTCGATCCAGAGCATACCAAATGGTGAGGCGATTTGTACTGTACAGGCGGACCATAAATCTCCTGTTTATCAGGCGGGTGGTTAAAAAAGGACAGTGGGAGACATTTCAGCTGACCACCAATAAAACGAGAAGGCTAAATCACAATTGATGCCTCAAACATCGATTGTATCCAACCCCACGGTGGCAGGTTTACTCAGAGACAGCAGTAGGTGAAGGGATCTGGCACAGTGGCTTCTACATCAATGTAGGCTAACTGTGTATTCTTCAAGGAAAATAAACATCTACAACCAATTCTAAGGTTTGAGAATCCTGTGTCAAACATGACATATCATCTTTGCAAAATATCAGAGCCATTATGGATATCTATAAAAAATAATCTAAGACTACTATAATCTAAGACTACCTAAAGGTTATATTCAACATCTATCCTCCCATATAGAAATGCTGCCAGAGAACAGTAACCAACACATAAAACACATTGTATTTGCATCCATCCACAACCAGTATAGTAGATTGTTCACTGTGCCAGCCCAAGCGGTCCTCTATTTCTCCTGATTCTACCCGGGTCTGTGTAGAATAACAGGTGGTCTATCACCAAAACCCTAAAGATGGTTCTGTCTCCTGGCTGGCTATGTGATCTATGAAAGGTCTGAGCCAAGTACTGCTGAATGGCAGTGCTCCAGAGCCTGGTACTGCTAATGCTGTGAAATACTGCCGTCTGGGACTCTTCAGCACTGCGTCTGTTCTCTGCTCTCCTCAGCACTAAGGCTACCCATCTAATTAATTGCAGGGAGAGAGAGGGATGGAGAGAGGGAAGGAGAGCGAGGTAGAGGGAGGGAAGGAGGGAGGTAAAGAGAGAAAGAGTGGGACAGAGAGACACAGGGAGGTGGGAGGGAGACAGTAAAAGTATCGCACTGCGGATTAAACCACTTCCAAACCTTCTCACTGTACCTTTAACAGAGCCCTAACAAGGATGTCTGTAGACACTGAGCAATCCCCAAGTACAACTTCCATAGTGAGACTTTGTACAGTATAAAAACGCTCTCTGCCGAAAACATCTGAGGAGAATGACCGAGGCAAGCGACCGTTCCTCTCAGCAACACTAGACTGGACTGACGCCCTAAGGTTACCAATTCTGTGCCATCATGACTCCACACTGCTCTCAAGTGTCCATTCAAGGGAATTTACACTACACTTTTTACAGAACATATTTATAGGGCTGAAAATATTTATCAATAGGACATCTTAGAAGGCCAGCTCAGAACGAGAGGAATTCTAGTGTTTCTCTGGAAGAGCAAGGACCAAAGAACCCAGTTTTAATTCATGATATGTTACCGTACAGATGTGAAAGTACACTCTAATAAATAAACACTGAGTGCACAAAACATTAAGAACACCTGCTCTTTCAATGACAGACTGACCAGGTGAAAGCTATGATCCCTTATTGATGTCACTTGTTAAATCCACTTCAATCAATGTAGATGAAGGGGAAGAGACAGGTTAAAGAAGGATTTTTAAGCCTTGAGACATGGATTGAATGTGTGCCATTCAGAGGGTGAATAGGCAAGAATAAAGATGTAAGTGCCTTTGAACGGGGGTAATGGTAGTAGGTGCCAGGCGCACCGGTTTGTGTCAAGAACTGCAACGCTGCTGGGTTTTTCCACACTCAACAGTTTCCCATGTGTATCAAGAATGGTCTACCACCCAAAGGACATCCAGCTAACTTGACACAACTGTAGGAAGCATTGGCGTCAATATGGGCCAGCATCCCTGTGGAACGCTTTGGACACCTTGTAGAGTCCATGCCCTGATAAATTGAGGCTGTTCTGAGGGAAAAGTGTGTGGGGGGGGGTGACACCCAATAATAGAAAGGTGTTCGTAATAATTTGGACACTCAGTATATTTTTATATATATATATATATATATATATATATATATATATATATATATATATATAGCCTATATTACCTTTTCCATAGAGTAGGTGGACAGAAACCTTTTTCATCAATGCACATGAATCACTTACTCCATACAGATATTACTTTTCAAATGCCTAATTGCATGCATTAATAACATTTCAAATACAGATTTATCATTGTACATACACAAAACACGTATGGTTGGTCAAAAAAGACCAAATCAACAGTTTAAATCGATACTTTTACATACAGATATAATTACTCAAGTACAAATGCTACACTACATGTCTCGGAAAAACAAGATGGTAGACAAAGATGAATGGTGGTCAACGTACGGATGAATTTCTCTGTTACAAAGAAATGTCCAGTGAGTGAGTATATTCATAATTCAACTTACAGGGGGACTAGGTTATGCACTGAGAGTACCTGAGGTAGAGGGCTGTCCCTTCACCACCCTGTTCTTCGTCCTCTCCTCAAAGTTCATCACCTCTTTGTAGATTAGTTCTGGAAAGTGAGATCGAGAAAGAGAGAGAGAGAGCGAGAGAGAGAGAGAGAGAGAGAGAGAGAGAGCGAGAGAGAGAGAGAGAGAGAGAGAGAGCGAGGGAGGAAAAGTTGTGGAGAAAAAAATCGTTCAAATAGCAGCAGAGAAATCTATTCTCCTCTGCTCTACTAGTCTATTCTAGGAGCCTAATTACCATGGCAACAAATAAACTGGAAAAGTTATTATACAAACTCAAATAGATAATGAATGAGTAGACTGTATTGTTGGCCAGTTTTGGACCCTGCGTTTACACAGGCAGCCCAATTCTGATATTTTTTTCACTAATTGGTCTTTTGACCAATCAGATCAGGTCTGAAAAAAAAAATCTGAGGTGAAAAGATCTGATGTGATTGGTCAAAAGACCAATTAGTGGAACAAATATTAGAATTGGGCTGCCTGTGTAAACGAAGCCAATATACTCCTCAGATAGAGGCCTCCTTAGCAATATAATTACAACATATCTACAGTTGAAGTCGGAAGTTTACATACACCTCAGCCAAATACATTTAAACTCAGTTTTTCACAATTCCTGACATTTAATCCTACTGTAGTAAAAATTCCCTGTCTTAGGTCAATTAGGATCACCACTTTATTTTAAGAATGTGAAATGTCAGAATAATAGTAGAGAGAACTATTTATTTCAGCTTTTATTTCTTTCATCACATTCCCAGTGGGTCAGAAGTTTACATACACTCAATTAGTATTTGGTAGCATTGCCTTTAAATTGTATAACTTGGGTCAAAGTTTCGGGTAGCCTTCCACAAGCATCCCACAATAAGTTGGGTGAATTTTGGCTTATTCCTCCTGACAGAGCTGGTGTAACTGAGACAGGTTTGTAGGCCTCCTTGCTCGCACATGTTTTTTCAGTTCTGCCCACAGATTTTCTATAGGATTGAGGTCAGGGCTTTGTGATGGCCACTCCAATACCTTTACTTTGTTGTCCTTAATCCATTTTGCAACTTTGGAAGTAGGCTTGGGGTCATTGTCCATTTGGAAGATTCGTTCTGTCTCCTGGAGATGAACATACTTTTGTGCGAAAAGTGAAAATCAATCCCAGAACAACAGCAAAGGAGCTTGTGAAGATGCTGGAGGAAACAGGTACAAAAGTATCTATATCCACAGTAAAACGAGTCCTATATCAACATAACTTCCGACTTCAACTGTATATACTCTAAAGATGTGATATGTTTACCTTTCCATTCATCGATGGAGTGTTCTCTCTCATCCAGCTGCTTGTCGTAGATAGCAGGAGGCGGCTGGAGGGAGAAACACAAGGATGATTGATTGTGTCTGCTGAAGCCAGTTTTAGCTACAGCTAATAGATGAGTGACACCTAAGCACTGCCAGTATCATGAAAGCATTTAAATAATATCGTAAAAACACTTTCCACTATACATTAAATGGCACAAGCTCTAAACATATGCAACACTAGTCATATTTACAAAATATGTAGTGGTACACACACACACATAAATATTTTTTACTTATATTTTAACCTTTATTTAACTAGGCAAGTCAGTTAAGAACAAATTCATATTTACGATGACGGCCTACTCCGGCCAAACCCTCCCCTAACCCGGACGACGCTGGGCCAATTGTGCGCCGCCCTATGGGAATCCCAATCCCGGACGGTTGTGATACAGCCTGGGGTCAACCAGGGTCTGTAGTGACTCCTCTAGCACTGAGATGCAGTGCCTTAGACCGCTGCGCGACTCGTGAGACCTTAAATATGAGCTCAGCAAATCAGCAGCTAGAAGACAGATCATTGATATACCCTCTATACCAGTGGTCTCAACTCCATTCCTCTAGGACACCCAACAGAACACATTGTTGTTGTGTAGCCCCAGACAAACAACACCGGATTCAACTCATTGAGGAGCTGATGATTAGTTGACGAGTTGAATCAGGTGTGTTTGTCTGGGATATAGGGCAGGACTATAGCATAGGACAGGTGAATAGTAGAGAACAGGAGTATAGCATAGGACAGGAGTATAGCATAGGACAGGAGTATAGAACAGGAGTATAGTATAGGACAGGAGTGTAGTATAGGACAGGATTATACTGTAGGACAAGAGTATATAGCATAGAACAGGAATATAGTATAGAACAGGAGTATAGTATAGGACAGGAGATAATAGTATAGAAAATGAGTATAGTATAGAACAGGAGTATAGTAATGAACAGGAGTATAGTATAGGAAAGGAGTATAGTATAGGACAGGTGAATATAGCATAGGACAGGAGAATAGTATAGAAAATGAGTATAGTATAGAACAGGAGTACAGTATAGGACAAGAGTGTAGCATAGGACAGGATAATATAGCATAGGACAGGAGTATAGTATAGAAAATGAGTATAGTATAGAACAGGAGTATAGTATAGGACAGGTGAATATATAGCATAGGACAGGAGTATAGTATAGAAACGGAGTATAGTATAGAACAGAAGAATAGTATAGAACAGGAGTATAGTATAGAACAGGAGTATAGTATAGGACAGGAAAATATAGCATATGACAGGAGCATAGAACAGGACAGGAGTATAGTATAGGACAGGACTATAGTATAGGACAGGAGTATAGTATAGAACCGGAGCATAGTCAAGAACAGGAGAATAGTATAGGACAGGAATATAGAACAGGAGTATAGTATAGGACAGGAGTATAGTTAAGAACAGGAGTATAGTATAGGACAGGAGTATAGTTAAGAACAGGAGTATAGTAAAGAACAGGAGAATAGTATAGGACAGGAAAATATAGCATATGACAGGAGCATAGAACAGGACAGGAGTATAGTATAGGACAGGAGTATAGTATAGGACAGGAGTATAGTATAGAACAGGAGCATAGTAAAGAACAGGAGAATAGTTAAAAACAGGAGTATAGTATAGGACAGGAATATAGAACAGGAGTATAGTATAGGACAGGAGTATAGTTAAGAACAGGAGTATAGTATAGGACAGGAGTATAGTTAAGAACAGGAGTATAGTATAGAATAGGACAAGAGTGTAGTATAGGACAGGGGTATAGTATAGTACAGGAGAATATAGCATAGGACAGGAGCATAGTATAGGACCGAAGTATAGTATAGGACAGGAGTATAGTATAGAACAGGAGCATAGTAAAGAACAGGAGAATAGTTAAGAACAGGAGTATAGTATAGGACAGGAATATAGAACAGGAGTATAGTATAGGACAGGAGTATAGTATAGGACAGGAGTATAGTTAAGAACAGGAGTATAGTATAGAACATGAGTATAGTATAGGACACAAGTGTAGTATAGGACAGGGGTATAGTATAGGACATGAGAATATAGCATAGGACAGGAGCATAGTATAGGACAGGAGCATAGAACAGGAGTATATTATAGAACGGGAGTATAGTATAGGATAGGAGTATAGTATAGGACAGGGGTATAGAATAGGACAGGAAAATAGTATAGGACAGGAGTATAGCATAGGACAGGAGAATATAGCATAGAACAGGAGTATAGCATAGAACAGGAGTATAGTATAGGACAGGAGTATAGCATAGAACAGGTGTATAGTATAGGACAGGAGTATAGCATAGGGCAGAAGAATATAGCATAGAACAGGAGTATAGTGTAGAACGGGAGTATAGTATAGGACAGGAGTATAGTATAGAACAGGAGTATAGCATAGGACAGGAGTATAGCATAGGACAGGAGAATATAGCATAGAACAAGAATATAGTATAGAACAGGAGTATAGCATAGGACAGGAGTATAGTATAGGACAGGAGTGTAGTATAGGACAGGATTATACTGTAGGACAAGAGAATATAGCATAGAACAGGAATATAGTATAGAACAGGAGTATAGTAGAGGACAGGTAAAGAGGACAGGAGTATAGTATAGGGCAGGAGTATAGTATAGAAAATGAGTATAGTATAGGACAGGGAAATAGGACAGGAGTATAGCATAGGGCAGGAGTATGGTATAGGTCAGGAATATAGGACAGGAAAACAGTATAGGACAAGTATAGAACAGGAGTATAGTATAGGACAGGGGTGTAGTATAGGACGGATGTAGATGACAGGAGTATAGTATAGCATAGGGCAGGAGTATAGCATAGAACAGGAGTATAGCATAGGACAGAAGCATAGGACAGGAGCATAGGACAGGAGTATAGCATAGGACAGGAGTATAGTATAGGACAGGAGTGTATTGTATAGGACAGGAGTATAGTATAGGACAGGATTGTAGTATAAGAGAGGAGTATAGTATAGGACAGGACTATAGCATAGGACGGGAGTATAGTACAGGACAGGAGTATAGTATAGGACAGGAATGTAGCATAGGACAGGACTATAGTATTGGACAGGATTATCGGAGTATAATATAGGACAGGTAAAGAGGAATGTAGTATAGGACATGAGTAGAGTATAGGACATGAGTAGAGTATAGGACATGAGTATAGTATAGGACAGGAGTATAGTGTAGGACAACTATAGAGGACATGAGTATAGTATAGGGCAGGAGTATAGTTTAGAACAGGAGTATAGTATAGGACAGGGGTATAGGACAGGAGTATAGCATAGGGCAGGAGTATGGTATAGGACAGGAATATAGGACAGCAAAACAGTATAGGACAAGTATAGATGACCAGAGTATAGTATAGAACAGGAGTATAGTATAGGACAGGGGTATGGTCCAGTGCATTCGGAAAGTATTCAGACCCCTAGACTTGTTACACATTTTGTTACATTACAGCCTTATTCTGAAATGTATTAATTTGTTTTTTTTACTCATCAATCTACACACAATATCCCATAATGACAAAGCAAAAACAGGTTTTTAGACATTTTTGCAAATTTTTGCTAAAAATAAAACAACTGAAATATTATATGTACACTAGTATTCAGACCCTTTACTCAGTACTTTGGCAGCGATTACAGCCTCAAGTATTTTGGGGTATGACGCTACAAGCTTAGCACACTTGTATTTGGGGAGTTTCTCCCATTCTTCTCTGCAGATCCTCTCAAGATCTGTCAGGTTGTATGGGGAGCATCGCTGCACAGCTATTTTCAGTTCTCTCCAGAGACGTTCGATCTGGTTCAAGTCCGGGCTCTGGCTGGGCCACTCAAGGACATTCAGAGACTTGTCCCAAAGCCACTTCTGCGTTGTCTTGGCTGTGTGCTTAGGGTCATTGTCCTGTTGGAAGGTGAACCTTCACCCCAGTCTGAGGTCCTGAGCGCTCTGAAGCAGGTTTTCATCAAGGATCTCTCTGTACTTTGCTCTGTTCATCTTTCCCTCGATCCTGACTAATCTCCCAGTCCCTGCTCCTGAAAAATATCCCCCCAGCATGATGCTGCCACCACCATGCTTCACCGTAGGGACAGTGCCAGGTTTCCTCCAGGCGTGCCACTTGGCATTCAGGCCAAAGAGTTCAATCTTAGTTTCATCAGACCAGAGAATCATGTTTCTCATGGTCTGAGAATCCTTTAGGTGCCTTTTGGCAAACTCCAAGTGGGCTTTCATGTGCCTTTTACTGAGGAGTGGCTTCCGTCTGGCCACTCTACCATAAAGGCCTGATTGGTGGAGTGCTGCAGAGATGGTTGTCCTTCTGGGAGGTTCTCCCATCTCCACAGAGGAACTCTAGAGCTCTGTCAGAGTCACCTCCCTGACCAAGAGCTTCTCCCCCGATTGCTCAGTTTGGTCAGGCAACCAGCTCTAGGAAGAGTTTTGGTGGTTCCAAACTTCTTCCATTTAAGAATGATGGAGGCCACTGTGATCTTGGGGAGCTTCAAAGCTGCCAAAACTTGTTGGTACCCTTCCCCATATCTGTACCTCGAACACAATCCTGTTTCGGAGCTCTACGGACAATTACTTCAACCTTATGGTTTGGTTTTTGCTCCAACGTCACTGTCAACTGTGGGACCTTATATAGACAGGTGTGTACCTTTCCAAATCAAGTCCAATCAATTGAATTTACCACAGGTGGACTCCAACCAAGTTGTAGAAACATCTCAAGGATGATCAATGTAAACAGGATGCACCTGCGCTCAATTTCCAGTCTCATAGCTGAATTCTTATATAAATAAGGTATTTCTGTTTTTAAATTTTTAATAAATGTGCAAAAATGTTAAAAAATCTGTTTTTGCTTTGTCATTATGGGGTATTGTGTGTAGATTGATGAGGATTTGTATTTATTTAATCCATTTTAGAATAAGGCTGTAACTGTAACGAAGACGCTGAGAGTCGACAAGCAGGTGCAGGTGGTACGTTTAATAAAACAATAAAACATGGAACGAGACAACATAGCAGTGGCGTCTACTGACTAGGGAAAGAACCTAAGGGAGTGCCAGATAAAGGGGAGGTAATGGTGAGGTAATGGAGTCCAGGTGTGCCTCATGATGAAGCGCAGGTGCCAGGACCGTTGGTTAGTATACCGGCAACGTCAAACGCCGGAGAGGAGGAGGAGGAGTAGACGTGACAGTAACGTAACAAAATGTTAAAAAAGTCAAGGGGTCTGAATACTTTCCAAATGCACTGTATATGACAGATATAGGACAGGAGTATAGTATAGGACAGGAGTATAGTATAGGACAGGAGTATAGTATAGCACATCTGACTGTGTTGTTGTATGTAACATAATATAGGCATGTCAGCCTACCAGTGCTGCAGACATCAACAGACTGACTGACGCCTGTCAATCATTTGTATCTGCTCAGTACTCCTCCAACTGCCCTCAACTCAATCTCTATCGTCTCCTTCCCTATCCGTCTGTCAAACGTTATGGAGATTTTTGACGAGACTTTATATAAATCACATTCATGATGTGACCTTGGAAGTGGGTTAATTAAGAGGTCTATGCATACGTACACTACTGGGCTACAACATCGCAGGCTGCTTCCAAGGACTCAGCATTTGTCACGAGACCGGTAGTTGTTCAGAGTATGAGAATCAATCAAAGTGAAAGGTTGAGCCTGAGAAAAAGTTCAGCTAAATCTCGAGGTACTGTACATGGTGCATGTGTACTGTACAGGACTACTGTCCAGATTTGACCATATGTCTACAACACAGAGGATATTTACAGTGAGGGAAAAAAGTATTTGATCCCCTGCTGATTTTGTAAGTTTGCCCACTGACAAAGAAATGATCAGTCTATAATTTTAATGGTAGGTTTATTTGAACAGTGAGAGACAGAATAACAACAAAAAAATCCAGAAAAACGCTTGTGAAAAATGTTACAAATGGAATTGCATTTTAATGAGGGAAATAAGCATTGACCCCATTTCAATCAGAAAGATTTCTGGCTCCCAGGTGTCTTTTATAGAGGTAACGAGCTGCGATTAGGAGCACACTCTTAAAGGGAGTGCTCCTAATCTCAGTTTGTTACCTGTATAAAAGACACCTGTCCACAGAAGCAATCAATCAATCAGATTCCAAACTCTCCACCATGGCCAAGACCAAAGAGCTCTCCAAGGATGTCAGGGACAAGATTGTAGACCTACACAAGGCTGGAATGGGCTACAAGACCATCGCCAAGCAGCTTGGTGAGAAGGTGACAACAGTTGGTGCGATTATTCGCAAATGGAAGAAACACAAAATAACTGTCAATCTCCCTCGGCCTGGGGCTCCATGCAAGATCTCAACTCGTGGAGTTGCAATGATCATGAGAACGGTGAGGAATCATCCCAGAACTACACGGGATGATCTTGTCAATGATCTCAAGGCAGCTGGGACCATAGTCACCAAGAAAACAATTGGTAACACACTACGCCGTGAAGGACTGAAATCCTGCAGCGCCCACAAGGCCCCCCTGCTCAAGAAAGCACATATACAAGCCTGTCTGAAGTTTGCCAATGAACATCTGAATGATTCAGAGGACATCTGGGTGAAAGTGTTGTGGTCAGATGAGACCAAAATGGAGCTCTTTGGCATCAACTCAACTCGCCATGTTTGGAGGAGGAGGAACGCTGCCTATGACCCCAAGAACACCATCCCCACTGTCAAACATGGAGGTGGGAAACATTATGCTTTGGGGGTGTTTTTCTGCTAAGGGGACAGGACAACTTCACCGCATCAAAGGGACGATGGACGGGGCAATGTACCGTCAAATCTTGGGTGAGAACCTCCTTCCTTCAGCCAGGGCATTGAAAATGGGTCGTGGATGGGTATTCTAGCATGACAATGACCCAAAACACACGGCCAAGGCAACAAAGGAGTGGCTCAAGAAGAAGCACATTAAGGTCCTGGAGTGGTCTAGCCAGTTTCCAGACCTTAATCCCATAGAAAATCTGTGGACGGAGCTGAAGGTTTGAGTTGCCAAACGTCAGCCTCAAAACCTTAATGACTTGGAGAAGATCTGCAAAGAGGAGTGGGACAAAATCCCTCCTGAGATGTGTGCAAACCTGGTGGCCAACTACAAGAAACGTCTGACCTCTGTGATTGCCAACAAGGGTTTTGCCACCAAGTACTAAGTCATGTTTTGCAGAGGAGTCAAATACTTATTTACCTCAATAAAATGCAATTCCATTTATAACATTTTTCACATGCGTTTTTCTGGATTTTTTTTGTTGTTATTCTGTCTCTCACTGTTCAAATAAACCTACCATTAAAATTATAGATTGATCATTTCTTTGTCAGTGGGCAAATGTACAAAATCAGCAGGGGATAAAATACTTTTTTCCCTCACTGTAAGTGGTGTTACGAATCCATTCATCAAATCTATAGATTTTGTTCATACATTTTAAGATTGCAATAAGAAAGCATAGACGTTCTGTCTAGATATGACAGAGTACAGTACGCTACAGCATGGTTTTCTTGCAGTTTCATCAACACATTAACGACTACTTCTACAGTGAACAATGGCTCCCGTGTTCGTAGATGCAGCCAGACGGTATATTGCTTCCTGTTAGTGAGGAGAACGCCACACAGACATGCACAGCACACAGTCATCCTGCCACATCTTCTCTGCATTGAGTTAGTATTTTTTTCTGTATTTTTCTATTTATTACGGATCACTATTAGCTGCTGCTACACTTCCTGGGGTCCAAACAGGATAAAGGCAATTACATACAAAATAAAACAGTACATCACACATTACTACACACTATCTACCACAACATATCTCCAATACAAAATCCATAATACAGCAATATAACAATATTAATGTACATGTGTGTAGAGAGTGTGTTAGCATGTGTGTGCGTATACGTGTTTGTGTCTGTCTCCCCACAATCCACGCTGTTCCATAAGGTGTAGTTTCATCTGTTTTTTATTTTAATCTGATTTTACTGCTTGCATGAGTTACTTGATGTGAAATAGAGTCATGGCTCTACGTAGTACTGTGCACCTCCCATAGTCTGTTCTGGACTTGGGGACTGTGAAGAGACCTCTGGAGGCATGTCTTGTTGGGTATGCATGGGTGTCCAAGCTGTGTGTGTCACGACTTCCGCTAAAGTCGGTCCCTCTCCTGGTTCGAGCGGCTACCGGCGGTCGACGTCACCGAGTTCTAGCCACCACCGATCCATTTCTCATTTTCTGTTTGTCTTGTCAATTATCACACCTGGTTCACATTACCCAAATTGTATGTGTTATTTAATTCCACTGTTCCCCCCCTCAGGTTTGTCCGTGATTGTTTCATGTATTGTGGCTCCGTGTAGTGAGCAGGAGTGTGACTACGTGGGTAGTCATTTCGTGTCCCTTATTAAAGGAGTTTTGTTTAATCAGTTTCCTGCGATTGATTCCGGAAGACCTGCATTCAAGAGCCCTAACAGTGTGCTAGTCATTTAAACAGATAGCTCGGTGCTTTCAACATGTCAATACCTCCCACAAAGACAAGTACTGATGCAGTCAATCTCTCCACTACTTTGAGCCAGGAGAGATTAACATGCATTGTATTGATGTTATCTCTCTGTGTACGTACATTTAAGTGCCAGCCATGCTGCTCTGTTCTGGGCCAACTGGAATTTGCCTATGTCCCTCTTTGTGGCACTTGACCATAAAACTGGGCAGTAGTCCAGGTGCGACAAAACTAGGGCCTGTAGGACTTGTTCTGTTGATAACAATGTCAAGAATACAGAGCAGCACTTTATTACAGACCGACTTCTCCCTATCTTAGCTACCGTTACATCAATATGTTATGATCACGACCGTTTACAATCCAGGGTTACTCCAAGCAATTTAGTCTCCTCAACTTGCTGAATTTCCACATTATTCATTACAAGATTTAGTTGAGGTTTAGGGTTTAGTGAATGATTTGTTGCAAATATAATGCTTTTCGTTTTTTGAAATATTTAGGACTAGTTTATTTCTTGCCACCCAAGTCAGTTCTAAAACTGACTGCAGCTCTTTGTTTCAGTATTGCAATGATTTCACTTGCTGTGGTAGCCGACATGTATAGTGTTGAGTCATCAGCATACATAGACACGCTGGTTTTACTCAAAGCCAGTGGCAGTGTGATTAGTAAAGATTGAAAAAAAGTAAGGGGCCTAGCCAGCTGCCCTGGGGAATGCCTGACTATACCTGGATTATGTTGGAGAGGTTTCCATTAAAGAACACCCTCAGTGTTCTGTTAGACAGGTAATTCTCGATCCACAATATAGCAGGGGATGTAAAGCCATAACACATGTGTTTTTCCAGCAGCAGATTACGATCGATAATGTCAAAAGCTGCACTGAAGTCTAACAAAACAGCTTCCACAATCATCTTAATATCAATTTCTCTCAGCCAATCATCAGTCATTTGTGTAAGTGCCGTATATGTTGAGTGCCCTTCCCTATAAGCGTACTAAAGTCTGTTGTTAATTTGTTTACTGTGAAATAGCATTGTATCTTGTCAAACACCATTTTTTCAAAAAGTTTACTAGGGGTTGGTAACAGGCTGATTGGTTGGCTGTTTGAGCCAGTAAAGGGTGCTTTGCTATTCTTGTGTAGTGGAATGACTTTGGCTTCCCTCCAGGCCTGAGGGCACACACTTTCCTGTTGGCTTAGATTGAAGAGATAGCAAATAGGAGTGGCAATTTCATCCACTATCATCCTCAGTAATTTTCCATCCAAGTTGTCAGACCCAGGTGGCTTGTCATTGTTGATTGACAACATTATATATTTTTTTGTCTGAGGTATGAGGGTTCCTTAGGATAGTGCAATTTTGGTCATATCTGGTCATATCATGTTTGTAATGCTCTCCATTCGGTACACTCCTAGAACCAAACGTGTTATTATCCTACAGGGACAGCCAAAGAACACTTTATGGTTTCAATTTTAGTCAGTGAAAAAGTTCTGAAGATGGGGTTTTGACTACCTGCCCCCAAATACATGTAGTACAGTTTTGTAAAGCCATATGTGGTCATATGTGGTCATTTCTTGTCATATCTGGTCACATGTGGTAATATCTGGTCATATCTGGTCATATGTGGTCATGTGTGGTCATATGTGGTGATATGTGGTCATATCTGGTCATATGTGGTCATATCTGGTCATATGTGGTCACATCTGGTCATATGTGGTCATGTGTGGTCATGTGTGGTCATATGTGGTCATATCTGGTCATATGTGGTCATATGTGGTCATATCTGGTCATATGTGGTCATATGTGGTCATATGTGGTCATATCTGGTCATATGTGGTCATATCTGGTCATGTGTGGTCATGTGTGGTCATGTGTGGTCATGTGTGGTCATATGTGGTCACATCTGGTCATATGTGGTCATATCTGGTCATATGTGGTCATGTGTGGTCATATCTGGTCATATGTGGTCATATCTGGTCATGTGTGGTCATGTGTGGTCATATCTGGTCATGTGTGGTCATGTGTGGTCATGTGTGGTCATATCTGGTCATATCTGGTCATATCATGTTTGTAATGCTGTATATGCTGTATAGGAGATATATTTCTCTTGATGTAAGTCATTTTTATTTACCATTGATATTTGGACGAGATCCCTGGCCTTCATCAGCATGAAATGAACAATAAAGAGGGGAGAAAACAGTACATTGGTTTCAGGGAGAATGTAATGCCATTGACGGCCAATATAATCTATATATCACATCTATACAACAATATAGAATATCCCATCATCATATAACAGTAAGATGTCACTTTTTGGTCATTTTTTGCTTTGATTAAGTAAAATGTATGTTTTCACAAAAGAACGAGACATGCTACAAATGAAATGTACATATTACACAATATCAAATAATAATATACTTTAAAATGCATATTCCAACAGTCAAACATGGATATTATAATGAAGGTGTGTGATTTATTGCAAATAACAAAATAAAATTAACTTGATCAAAATCTATTTAATTGACCTTGTTGAGAGCCATTGATACTCTATATTTGATTGATCTTGATGAGAGTCATTGATACTCTATATTTGTACACCTCTTTCATATAAAGTCGTATGCTGAAATCCAAACTAATATACTAATATACTACATTTCACTATTGGGAAGAGATTGTATCAGTTTGGGTTCCAGGCTAACAGAGGTTACCTTTTCATTCAGCACCCCATTTCTGTCTGCTTCACTGGATTCAGAGAAGGCTGCAAATGGCTTTTTCCCAAACTCACTATCATCCCACAGTGATGAAGGTCTTTAAAAGGGAATGCCTATACTTCAGTACGTAACCAGAGCACCTTAACAAATGCCTGCTATATGATCAATATTAACTATCCTTATCACACAGCTCCTGGATCAGTATTAACTATCCTTATCACACAGCTCCTGGATCAGTATTAACTATCCTTATCACACAGCTCATGGATCAGTATTAACTATCCTTATCACACAGCTCCTGGATCAGTATTAACTATCCTTATCACACAGCTCCTGGATGAGAATTAACTATCCTTATCACACAGCTCCTGGATCAGTATTAACTATCCTTTTCACACAGCTCCTGGATGAGAATTAACTATCCTTATCACACAGCTCCTGGATCAGTATTAACTATCCTTATCACACAGGTCCTGGATGAGAATTAACTATACTGTATTCTCCCAAAGCAGTGAGCAGTGAGACTGTGTCTTGTATCTGTGCTCTATTTGAAGAATCAAGCACATTCCAGCAGGTAAAACCATAGAAAAAGAAACCATAGCATATATTTATATGGGTAAAACAACCAGTTGAGCCCACTGGGATGTCTCTACAGTACATGATAGTCAGTAACATGCGTACATGTTTCCATGACTACCTAATGCCAGATAAGCTGTGGTGGGTAAAGGGATAAAGCCATAAAAAGTCAAACCATAAAGAACAAGCAGGGGATGCAAACTAAACAACAACAACAACAGAAATGTTTATCTGGATGGTTCCTATAGTAACCATTATGAGAGCGGAATTTAACATAAAAATTATATATCTACACACCACTAATACAAACACAAGGCAGATGAAAACAGCCCAAACTAAACAAGTACCAATCTATAGGATTGACCTAGGGCTACTAATTGATAAGGCTGCCAGAGAGTTCTAGCTACAGACTCCTACTCACCGCCTCCACCTCGGCTGGGTCGTACCAAACGTTGATGTAGGGGTGCTGTAAGGCTTCGTCCACTTGTATCCGCTTGGCTGGATCAATAATCAACATCTTACACAACAGGTCTCTGGCCTGGCTGGCTGTGGAGACAGAGAGAAGCAGCGAGAGAGAGAAGCGTCAGAGTCAAGGAAGGAGAGAGGAGACAGAGAGAAGCAGCGAGAGAGAGAGAAGCGTCAGAGTCAAGGAAGGAGAGAGGAGACAGAGAGAGTGGGGTCAGAGTCAAGGAAGGAGAGAGGAGACAGAGAGTGGAGTCAGAGTCAAGGAAGGAGAGAGGAGACAGAAAGAGTGGGGTCAGAGTTAAGGAAGGAGAGAGGAGACAGAGAGTGGGGTCAGAGTCAAGGAAGGAGAGAGGAGACAGAAAGAGTGGGGTAAGAGTCAAGGAAGGAGAGAGGAGACAGAGAGTGGGGTCAGAGTCAAGGAAGGAGAGAGGAGACAGAGAGAGTGGGGTCAGAGTTAAGGAAGGAGAGAGGAGACAGAAAGAGTGGGGTAAGAGTCAAGGAAGGAGAGAGGAGACAGAGAGTGGGGTCAGAGTCAAGGAAGGAGAGAGGAGACAGAGAGAGTGGGGTCAGAGTTAAGGAAGGAGAGAGGAGACAGAGAGTGGGGTCAGAGTCAAGGAAGGAGAGAGGAGACAGAGAGTGGGATCAGAGTCAAGGAAGGAGAGGAGACAGAGAGTGGGGTCAGAGTAAATGGATATAATAGGAGAAGGGAGAAACTCAATCAGCAATAAAACACTATCTATCAAACACAAGGTTCATCCAAAATAGCACTCTATCCCATCTGTAATGCACTACTTTGTCTCATAGTGTCTCCATGTGAGACAATAGTTTACTGTTCCTTTAAGATTGTCCCTCCTCTGTTTCCATAGCACCACAGTCAAGGCTTAACACTCAGGGAATATTATGGTTCAACACACAGACATTCAATCTCTTTGTCAGAAGAGAGAGAAAAGAGCTTTGCTAGTAACCTACTTGTTTCTCAAGGTTATGAATTACAATACTCTTAAAACTATTTGTATTAGCCTTAAATTACAAATGTAATATTTCTTCAGATGCAATTTGTGGAGCAAGTTCACAAAATAAAAAAACATGATTGTACAAATATGAACTGTTCAGTTCTGCAATACCAAACTCTTAACCCACCCTCCCGTCATCCCTCCTCCCATCCCTCCACCCCTCTTATGGCCCTGACAGTCTGACTCACTATAAATAGTCCATTAGCAGCAGTCAGATGCGCTACACTGTGACTCCCCTCATCACTATCCCCACACTGTGACTCCCCTCATCACTCTCCCCACACTGTGACTCCCCTCATCACTATCCCCACACTGTGACTCCCCTCATCACTCTCCCCACACTGTGACTCCCCTCATCACTATCCCCACACTGTGACTCCCCTCATCACTCTCCCCACACTGTGACTCCCTCATCACTCTCCCCTCACTGTGACTCCCCTCATCACTCTCCCCTCACTGTGACTCCCCTCATCACTCTCCCCACACTGTGACTCCCCTCATCACTCTCCCCACACTGTGACTCCCCTCATCACTCTCCCCCACTGTGACTCCCCTCATCACTATCCCCACACTGTGACTCCCCTCATCACTCTCCCCACACTGTGACTCCCCTCATCACTATCCCCACACTGTGACTCCCCTCATCACTATCCCCCACTGTGACTCCCCTCATCACTATCCCCCACTGTGACTCCCTCATCACTCTCCCCCACTGTGACTCCCCCTCATCACTCTCCCCACACTGTGACTCCCTCATCACTCTCCCCACACTGTGACTCCCCTCATCACTATCCCCCACTGTGACTCCCTCATCACTATCCCCCACTGTGACTCCCTCATCACTCTCCCTCACTGTGACTCCCTCATCCCTCTCCCCACACTGTGACTCCCCTCATCACTATCCCCCCACTGTGACTCCCCTCATCACTCTCCCCACACTGTGACTCCCCTCATCCCTCTCCCCACACTGTGACTCCCTCATCACTATCCCCCACTGTGACTCCCTCATCACTCTCCCCACACTGTGACTCCCCTCATCCCTCTCCCCACACTGTGACTCCCCTCATCACTATCCCCCCACTGTGACTCCCCTCATCACTATCCCCCCACTGTGACTCCCCTCATCACTCTCCCCACACTGTGACTCCCCTCATCACTCTCCCCACACTGTGACTCCCCTCATCACTCTCCCCCACTGTGACTCCCCTCATCACTCTCCCCACACTGTGACTCCCCTCATCACTCTCCCCACACTGTGACTCCCCTCATCCCTCTCCCCACACTGTGCTGCATCACCATGCCAGCAGCTATAGGCCAGCCATAGCAATCTCCAAAATGGCGGCTCGGACGCTCCCTCCTCTGAGTCACTCCTTATCTCTAGCATAACAGCTCTCTCAGCATGCGGTGTAACCAAAGACCACGGCTCCACTAGCTTTACTCCTAACAGGATTTCCCAGGCTCCTGCCTAGCCTCCAGTACAGCTACGTAAACAGTGCTCTCATACCCTTTTCACACTATCGTGCCGACCACAAACATATACCGTTCCAGCTGAAATATTTTCTTTTTCACATTGTCTTTTCCAGCACGGTTCCAGTAACTATGGTGGATGTATAGCCAGGCTAGCCCAGTACAGCTCTGGTCAGTTTGGATCGGCTCAGCTCAGTTGTGAATCACTCTAATGCAGTTTCTCTCTAACGCGCTCCCACTCTAACACAGTCAGTGTAACACTACACGTTTCCTTCCGTCTCTGGCTGTGACTGTATCCATTATGTCCTCTCTAGCTCAGTGGGTGTATTCCTGTAGCAGCCCGTCTCCTCTCCTTCAGTCTGTTTCTGCAGGTATCAGGCAGTCAGCAGGCAGGAGCTAGGAGGTAGCAGGCAGGCCGCAGGAGGCGGGAGACAGGAGACAAGAGACAGGGGGCAACAGGCAGGACACATGAGCCAGCAGGAGACAGGAGGTAAGAGGTAGGAGCCAGGTAGCAGCAACAGACAGGAGACAGGAGCAGGCAGGCAGGAGGTGGAAGGAGACAGGAGGCAGGAGGCGGCCAGAGACAGGAGACAGCCGGCAGGCAGGAGGCGGCAGGAGACAGGAGGACGCAGGCAAGAGGCAGGAGACAGGAGGCAGCAGGAGGGCTCCTGAGTGATTCATGTGAATTTTCCTTCCCAGACATACTGCATGGCTTTGACGTAGCAGCAGTACTAGGCAGATTGCATTATATTTAGGGGAAATCTGTCTTCTTCAGATATAGCCAGTTATCCTCCTGGGATTTTGTCAACTATTTTCTCTGGAAGCCTCCAGTAGAAATACTTCCTGGGAATACCATGATATGATGAATATGATTTCTCTGGAAATGTAGATGGAAAGGTAGTGGATGACGTCTTGGTTTAAACCCTCTTCCTCTAAATTAATTTCACTAAAGGGGAGTGACTGTCACCCTAGTCAATTTCAGCTACAGTATATCACTTTACTTATTCTGCCCCTCCTGAGTCAAAAGCCAGTTCAGTTTGATGAGATTACGATCATATAAAATACATATGCCTTTATCACACAGACACATTGACACACTGTACAACACTCACAGACACGTTGACACACTGTACAACACTCACAGATACGTTGACACACTGTACAACACTCACAGACACGTTGACACACTGTACAACACTCACAGATACGTTGACACACTGTACAACACTCACAGATACGTTCGTTCACACACTGTACAACACTCACAGACACAAACAATCTCTAGTCTCCACACACATGCTGCACAATGCCTTCTTGAAATTAACAAAATAGAACAGAATAGTATTGAATATAATTGAAACACCACTTCATTGACTCACCTTTGAGTTTGTTGTGCTCTGAGTCTGCAGGGAAGAGGCAGTCAGGGAAGAGTTTGGGGAAGGTGAGGCCTGCGTATTTGGGCCTGTTCTCTACATAGTTACGGACGGTGGGCTGCAGCTTCTTCATAAACTCTGGAGCAGGCGTGCCCAGCTGCTCAATCACCTTATTCCATTGGTCAATATCTGAGAGGGAGGGGTTAAGGAAAAAACACAACAAACCTGGACAGCAAAGCACCCTGGCCTGGCTATGTCACCAAACTGTTACACTGTACATAGGCTTTAAACTGCAAATGCTACTGTTGCTGCTACTACTGATGCTACTACAACTACTACTGCTACTACTACTAGTACTACAGCTACTACTACTACTACTACTTCCACTGCTGCTACTACTACTCCAACTCCTGCTACTACTACTACTACTACTACTACTACTACTACTACTGCTACTGCTACTGCTATTACTACTACTACTACTACTGCTACTACTACTACTACTACTTCAACTACTCCTAATCCTACTCCTACTCCTGCTACTACTACTCCAACTCCTGCTACTGCTACTGCTACTGCTACTACTACTGCTACTACTACTACTACTACTCCTGCTACTACTACTACTACTACTACTCCTGCTACTACTACTACTCCTACTGCTACTACTCCTACTACTACTACAGCTACTACTACAACTACTACTACTGCTACTACTACCACCACCATCACTACTACTACTATTACTACTGCCACCGCTACCACTACTACTACCACTGCCACTGCCACTGCCACTGCCAACCACTACTACCACTACTCCTACCACTACCACTGATAACCCCACCACCCCACCACTCCCACTGCTACTACCATTACCACTGCCACTACCATCCCACCACCACTCCCACCCTGCCACTCCCACTCCCACTCCTGCCCTGCCACCGCCACCCTGCCACCGCCACCGCTACCACCACTACCACCAATCCCACCGCCACCGCCGCTGCCACCGCTACCACCACCACCGCCACTACCACTGCCACCACCACCGCTACCACTGCCGCTACCACCACCTTACCCCACCTACCACCGGCTACTACCACCACTACCACTACTACCACTGCTACCACCACCCCACACCAACCACCACCGCTACTACTACCCTCCTCCCACTACCACCGCTACCACTACCTCATTGCTACTGCTACTGCTACTGCTACTACTACTCATACTCCTGCTCCTCCTACTACTACTACTGCTACTGCTACTGCTGCTACTGCTACTACTACTGCTGCTACTGCTACTACTGCTACTGCTACTGCTACTGCTACTGCTGCTATTACTACTACTACTACTACTACTACTGTAACTGCTACTGCTACTACTGCTACTGCTACTACTGCTACTGCTAATAATAATAATAATACAGTATGCCTATACCTATAAAATGCTTTATCACAAAGTGCTAAAGATGGGAACACTGAACAGAACACTAAAGGAAACACTGTACTGTATGTTAAGATGTAGCATCATCACGTATGCATAGGACTACAGTAGGCCTGCAAGCAGATGAGTTAAAGACACATTGGGGCGCCAGGTAGCCTAGTGGATTGAGTGTTAGAGCGTTGGACTAGTAACCGAAAGGTTGCAAGATCAAATCCCCGAGCTGACAAGGTAAAAATCTGTCATTCTGCCCCTGAACAAGGCAGTTAACCCACTGTTCCTAGGCCGTCATTGAAAATAAAAATTTGTTCTTAACTGACTTGCCTAGTTAAATAATGGTAAAATATATATTTTTTAAAGAAACATTGGGACATATCACTTTCCTAAACAGACCTAAGGACATGAACAAACAGTAACAGACAACTACTGTATAGAGGTCGACCGATTAAATCGGCATGGCCGATTAATTAGGGCCGATTTCAAGTTTTCATAACAATCGGCATTTTTGGATGCCGATTATGGCCGATTACATTGGACTCTACGAGGAGACTGCATGGCAGGCTGACCACCTGTTACGCGAGTGCAAGGAGCCAAGGTAAGTTGCTAGCTAGCATTAAACTTATCTTATAAAAAACGATCAATCTTCACATAATCACTAGTTAACTACACATGGTTGTTGATATTGCTAGTTTATCTAGCTTGTCCTGCGTTGCACCAATGTACCTAACCATAAACATCAATGCCTTACTTAAAATCAATACACAAGTAAACATTTTTAAACCTGCATATTTAGTTAATATTGCCTGCTAACATGAATTTATTTAAACTAGGGAAATTGTGTCACTTCTCTTGCATTCTGTGCAAGCAGAGTCGGGGTATATGCAGCAGTTTGGGCCGCCTTGCCTGCTAAGTAACTGTGTGAAGACCATTTCTTCTAACAAAGACCGGAATTAATTTGCCAGAATTTGACATAATTATGACATAACATTGAAGGTTGTGCAATGTAACACCAATATTTAGACTTATGGTTGTCACCAGTTTTATAAAATACGGAACGGTTCGTATTTCACTGAAAGAATAAACATTTTGATTTCTAAATGATAGTTTCCGGATTTTACCATCTCTGAATCAGAGACTCCCCTGCAACAAGAGCGACATCATTGATGTATACAGAGAAGAGAGTCGGCCCAAGAATTTAACCCTGTGGGACCCCCATAGAGACTGCCAAAGGCCCGGACAACAGGCCCTCTGATTTGACACACTGAACTCTATCAGAGAAGTAATTGGTGAACCATGCGAGGCAGTCATTTGAGAAACCAAGGCTGTCGAGTCTGCCGATAAGGATGTGATGATTGACAGAGTCGAAAGCCTTGGCCAGATCAATGAAAACGACTGCACAATAATGTCTCTTATCGATGGCGGTTATGATGTCATTTAGGACCTTGAGCGTGGCTGAGGTGCACCCATGACCAGCCCTGAAACCAGATTGCATAGCAGAGAAGGTACGGTGGGATTCGAAATGGTTGGTAATTTGTTTGTTAACTTGGCTTTCAAAGACCTTTTAAAGGCAGGGTAGGATAGATATAGGTCTGTAGCAGTTTGGGTCAAGAGTGTCTCCCCCTTTGTAGAGGGGGATGACCGCAGCTGCTTTCCAGTCTTTGGGAAACTCAGACGTCACGAAAGAGAGGTTGAACAGGCTAGTAATAGGGGTTGCAACAATTTCGGCAGATAATTTTAAAAAGAAAGGTTCCAGATTGTCTAGCCCGGCTGATTTGTAGGGGTCCAGATTTCGCAGCTCTTTCAGAACACCAGCTAACTGGATTTGGGAGAAGGAGAAATGGGGGAGGCTTGGGCGAGTTACTGAGGGGAGTGCAGGGCTATTGACCGGGGTAGGGGTATTAATGACCTAAGGCTCGTATTTCTGTGTGTTTATTATATTATAATTAAGTCTATGATTTGATATTTGATAGAGCAGTCTGAGCGGTGGTAGGCAGCAGGAGGCTCGTAAGCATTCATTCAGACAGCACTTTCCTGCGTTTGCCAGCAGCTCTTCGCTGTGCTTCAAGGACTGCGCTGTTTATGATTTCAAGCCTATCAACTCCCGAGTTTAGGCTGGCATAGTGCCTATAAGAACATCCAATAGTCAAAGGTATATGAAATACAAATGGTATAGAGAGAAATAGTCGTTTAATAACTACAACCTAAAACTTCTTAACTGGGAATATTGAAGACTCATGTTAAAAGGAACCACCAGCTTTCATATGTTCTCATGTTCTGAGCAAGGAACTTAAACGTTAGATTTTTTACATGGCACATATTGCACTTTTACTTTCTTCTCCAACACTGTGTTTTTGCATTATTTAAACCAAATTGAACAGGTTTCATTATTTATTTGAGCCTAAATTGATTTTATTTATGAATTATATTAAGTTAAAATAAGTGTTCATTCAGTATTGTTGTAATTGTCATCATTACAAATATATATATAAAAAATATATTTTGGTCCTCTAATAATCGGTATCGGTATCAGCATTGAAAAATCAGAATCGGTCGACCTCTACTACTGTATAATCTGCCGTTTCTAAAAACAAAATGTTTTTTTTTCCATATTTAAAGGGAGAATCTGCGATTACTACTAATATTTTTGGACTTTTAATGATATATACCCAATGATTCCTGAAGAATATAAACTTGTATATGCCTCATGAAGTCCAACTGTCTGACCCCATCAGAACCCAGAATAGAAGCTTGATTAACTCCTTCGTTTGTAATCAAACACTGAATACTGTAGCCTCAAAACATGGTGCAAGCTATCATGCTGGTATCATGGATGGTCAGTCGTGCATCAATAGCTCTGTCTATGAATTTGAGGGTGGTTACATTTCTCCGGCCACATCCCCTCAGCTGTTTACCGAAACAGTGCCGTGGTGGCTGCTTTGTCCTTTGTTTGAATTGCAGATTGACCATTTAATCAGTTTAATCATTGTAAACAAACAGATCACTTCCTAGTCTGACACTCCAAACAGATTTTGATCAACATTGTACGATATTGTGCAGTCAGTGGCCCGTACGGACGGTAAGGGGGTTCACCAACAAACAAGGCCTTGTACACCTATCTATGAATTACCACAAAACAGTGTTAACTTGGTACTAGGGCAGCGTTTTCCAAACTCAGTCCTGGGGACCCCAAGGGGTGCACATTTAGTTTTTTTTGCTATAGGACTACACAGCTGATTCAAATAATCAACTCCCCATCAAGTTTTGATTATTGAATCAGCTGTGTTGTGCTAGAGCAAAAAAACATAACGTGTACCCCCCTTGGGGTCCCCAGGACCAGGTTTGGGAAACCCTGTACTAGGGACTACCGATGGAATGGAGTCAAGTACTGTAGCTAAATGTGACGCAATACTTGTTGTACATGGTCCCTGACAAATAAACAAATAAAAGGGGTAATAACATAGATATTTTCTGGCATTTTGTGGATTTTTAAAACGAGTAATACAGTACTACAGTACCTCTTCTATACTGACACAAGACATGCACGTATCAGAACGATGCATAGAGAGTCCTGTCTGGGTGTTCTATTGGTCAGAGTGATCTGGGCCATGGTGAGGAGTTCATTCCTCCCCCTCTCCTCATCTCATTTACAATGGTAATTCCACTCCTTTAATCTGCTATAAGACTATTAACACTAAAGCTTTCGTTATTATGATTCAGCACTCCCCATTCTCCCATATCCTTAATTAAAAGGCTACCTAGGGTTCTATTCAATCTGTTTGGCTTAAGCGTTACAAATTGAGCGATATAAATGTAAAGGTAACTTAGCCAACATATGCAGCGTTTATCGTGAACGCAGTCTCCGTTAACGCGGGAAGATTGCCTTTGAATTTCACGCTGTAATCCTGAACTTCAGCGAAACAGATTGAATGAGAGCCCTTAATCTCTCAGCGAAGCAGTGTGCATTTCAGTGTGCATTTCAGTGTGCATTCCAGTGTGCATTCCAAATGGCACCCTTTTCCCTATATAGTGCACTACTTCCCACTTTGAGCCCTGGTCAAAAGTAGTGCACTATAGGGAATACAGTAAGATGCCATTTTGGGACACAGACACAGTGGTATAGAACAGAGTCAAAGCTTTTCTCCTTGGCTTCCTATCATTTAATAAACTGTTCCCCAGTCCTGGGTTAAGATAAGATGCATGTACATGTGCACTTACCGTAGGTTTTAAAACTAGCAGATTGGAACATCCCAAAGTTCTCTCTGGGTTGTATAAAATATGCTTCATCAAAATGAAGGCAGAAGAAGGGGTTACTGTAGAATGTTCCAGAGGCTAGTTGGTGTGATTTTGTGTTAGATTGCTGTTTTATGTTATTATTATGAGAGCTCTGGTGAGTAAGATTTCCATTTAATGGCAAATAAACTTGAACGTTGATTTGAATGATGAGCACTATTTTAGAATAGGAACAGAGGGGTGAGGATGGTGTGTGTGTGTGTGTGTGTGTGTGAGTGTGTGTATTTGTATGTAGGGGAATAGGAGGTGGCCAAGCTAAGGAAAGGGGGGGTGGGGGGTGGCAGAGATGGCTGAGTCTTTGTTCTCTCCATCTCCCAACGTTCTCAGAGGGGGTAGAGGATGCCAGCCTGAAACACATGAGCTCATCCTGCTGGAACGCCGTCTTCATTTCCTCTTTGTCTACATCACACTTTGGGAATCACATCTACACCACGCTGTGAGATGAGAAGCTCGGGGGACCTTTTCATTCATTCCCTAAAATTATTCTACACGGATGTTTAGCTTGTCTAATTTGATTTTAAAAAAAAATTGCTGAAATGTATTCTAAAACCTTTCCATATAGCTACATATCTTAGTGTTTTAAAAGACAGCATTTACTTTTTTATACTGACAACCCCCCTAAATATTATCAGTATCCTCCTCATCTTGAATTTACACTATTTTCTCTATTTTCAGATTTTATTATGGTGTTCAAACTACTCGTCTCGATGACAGCCCTGATACTGTATGTTGTAGCCTGTAAAGACTGGAACAAAGCCAGAACGAGGTAGGTGTGAAATCGCTAGCTAGTTAGCTATGGTGCACTAGTAGCAGATCTATGGAGTTTGTTGTATCATTAGCCCCGTTTATACCTGGCGCCATTGGTCCTGATCTGAACCACATTCTGATTGCGCCCAGATTTTCAGATATGCGTCTACACGTGGTATTAAAATGTGTTTCTTATCCCTCCACTGTGTCTGCATTGTGACCAAATATCCTGGTCACTCCCTGTATGCAAATTATTTGACAGATATTCTTCAAAAATATTATTGATTTATTTTAAAACACATATTGATGTCAAAATTCAATGGTGCAAGCTGTCAATGATTTTATAAGGCAGAATAATTATGATTTATATGCTTTTACTGTCCAAATCAGTCTACACTAAGAAATCCAGACATAATGCGTGCCTGACTACCACCGGAGGTGGTCAGGAACATCTGATCACAATCAGATCCCAATGTGGCTTTTGATCATCTGCACCCGTCTACAAATGTGGACACAATCAGGATGTGGACACAATCGGGAATAAGGAGGCTATTGTGTTAATACTAGTTATAGTCTATAGACGGAGGGAAGGATACGGTCGGTGCCTGGGAACAGCACTGTCCCTTTTATCTAAAGGTTCTATAGGGTATATACTGTATGCCGCTAGCCATTGAACCCTATTTGGTTCTTCACAACGCCATTTCTTCTAGCAGTGTGCAGTATAGTGTTGATGACAGTTCCAGAAGTGAAGCAAGGATACGGTCGGTGCCTGGGAACAGCACTGTTCCTCTTATCACCTCTCCAAAGATGCAGCCCACAGACCACATGTCCACTGCAGCCAGACACAGTCCCATACCAGTCACCCAGCATGCGTGACACATGACATACAAACCAGTGGAGGCTACTGAGGGGAGGACGGCTCATAATAATGGCTGGAACGGAGCAAATGGAATGGCATCAAACCACGTGTTTGATGTATTTGATACCATTCCACCAATTCTGCTTCAGGTATTACCACAAGTCCATTCTCCCCAATTAAGTTGCCACCAACCTCCTGTGATACTAAGTCCATCAACCACACACTGCACCCAGACATACAACATGCCACATCTTTGTGAGGCCTGTCCAAACAGGGCTTATCTAAAGCATGGTAAAGACACTCTAGTGCATATGATGAGTTTCGTTCCAAAACGCTATATCCACCAATTTTGTATTTTTTCATTCGAAATTACTGCTTATGGTTAGATTCATGTGTGTGTAAAATATTACTTTTCTCAGATTTTGAATGAATAGATTATAGATGTGTGTTAAAATGGGTTTTGTTTGCGAAGTGCTATATTTCCATTGTTTAGCTGGAAGGGAATGTTCGTATAGTCCCAGTCGGGATTAGACAGAACGTGGAGGACCCGCCCGCCTGTGGGGATAACAACCGGTGGTTACCTAGGTTACCCCATTGGCTCACAGCAAAAACTTGACCTTTTGTCAAACACAATTTCCATGTTGTCTGCCTGTTTTAGTCCATTACAAAACTACAATAAATAAAAGTACAACAGGTTTAAAGATTCCTTTTCAACATTGCCTGCTCCTGAGCGTTCTCACTACTTAGAAAAACATACTATTGTAGGGCTTCCCTCATGCCTCTATTCATTACGGTGCTAACTTAGCAGCCATGTGAGTGAGTGCTAGCTAGCTACCAACCAGAACATTAAGCTAGCCAAGACCAACAACACAAACAAACCGACTATACAGCTACAAGTAGTGAGTGGAGTTACTAACAGACTGTACTAAACAAGTTAAATGTCTTACCTGTGATTAAATGTTTTCTACACACATATATCTATGTGTAGCCTACTTGGACAATGGATCCCCATATTTCCCAATCTACCATGTTGAATAGCCTGAAGCCACAGGGCTCTTCTCGCAGGCTCTATTTCCCTACGTGGGTCAATTGCGAACCGAAGGTCAGGGTTTTTGACCTGGTTACATACATGTACATTGAACAACACAGTAGCTTTTCGGCATGTTTTGTTATATTTGTATAACAAAACACATATCGACAACGAAGTTGGCTCTTTTACAATGGGGGTCAATACAGTGGCAGTTCTAGACTAAGGGGGGCCAAGCTGGGGCCAGTTGTACTGTTAGAGGGGCCAGTTACATTAGACATTATTGTTGTCATATCGTTTTCTTCACTGATTTGCAGGCATTAGCAGGCAAAATACCATGTCCCTGTGTGGGTTTAATTAGTGTTCCACGTTGCCACTGTCTAATAACGGATGTAAAAAAAGAACGATAGCAAAAATTTGTTATGCAAAAATTATTTTATACTCCACATTTAGGGGGCCACAAGGGGGTCCAAATTGTTGTCACAGGGCACTGCCCCCCCTGCCCCCCCAGAACCGCTAGTGGGTCAATAGGAAATAATGTTTGTTTTGCTAAATTTGTGGTCGAGTGGAATTCCTTTTATTAAGTGAATATCAACTCGGGACTATCCTGTATATTTGACTGTGATATGTGGTGGTCTCACCTAGCGATCTTAAGATGAATGGACTAACTGACTGTAAGTTGCTCAGGATAAAAGCATCTGCTAAATGACTGAAATGTCAAATCTTGTATTATTGTACTGATTAATTAAAAAAAAAAAAAAAAAAATTATATATTGATATCACAAATGCATAATTTGTCACATTTTACTGTGTAAAACCTAGCAGTACTATTTATTTATCTGACAGTGATGCGGATATACTGTAGCGTTTCGAAACAAAACATGATTATTTGTCTCTCTGAAATTAAAGTGACAGACATCAAACAAATACTTATCTGTCATTGAACAACCCCATGCCATGATTAGGTAGTGAAAAAACACAGCAATCTCTTTCATAAGTTATTTAAACAATAAAAGCTAATTTACCAACATTTCTGAAAATGGATATATATAATTTTGGAATGAAACTTTTCATATGTTCTAGCTTGGTAAAATCCACTGTAGAAGCAACTTACAGATTTCACTCTGCTGGCATTTTGATTGGAATTGACTACCTTAGGATAATGACACAATGGGATATATTCTGGATTCCAACAGTGTATACAACACACACCAGGCAGACACACTCGCCTCCAGAAATATATCAATTAAGAAAAGCATAGATATTCTGAGTGAGGAATGTCTCATTCTGCCAAAGGGGTACCAGAATAAAGAGGTTGAAAATAGGATGGATCATTACTTTCTTGGTAAGAACGTACGTTAAGCAATTTGTTAATTTAACAGACAGAACTATTCAGAGAGGTTAATTAATGTATTAGCTGGTGAATTAATAATAAAATAATGGAAATATTAGAGTTGTTATGAAGCCAGCCAAGTTAGTTAGAGTCACTAGAGCTACAACAGCCCAGTACCTAACAGAGGAGGACAGGCCAGGTATCGATTCACCTTGAGAGAGTCTGATAAGAATCATCGAAAAATACATGTATAAAGAATTGGGCCAATGGTAGGATTTGATGTATGTACTCTACTTCCTTTATTTTGATACAAATCACTTATTAAATACCTGTTCATCCAAATTTTACAGGCACAAATCTTAGACCGGGATTCAAAGAATGGCACAGTAAAGCACAGTGCTCTGTAACAGACTATTATGGGTCATTTACGCTTGCGCAGAGTTTACCACGAAAGCGATCTCTGCGAATGTTGGGGAAAATAGCCTTTAAAATATGTAGTGTCAGCAGCATAGTGCCCTGCGCTATAGCAGATTGTATTGAATGCTGGCCTTATTCTTTGATCAAGATCAACTGACATTATTTATATTATCTTAGTAAGTAAGGATACAGTCCCGGCCAGGGAACAGAATTTTGTGACGCACCATTTCTCCCATAATGCACCCCACCGACCATATATCCACTGCAGGTACAGAGACAGAGAGTGAGAGATAAGTCAGAGGTTAGCATTAGAAAAGAAAACCGTAGGCTCTTTCTCAGTTCCTCTTTCCCTGCATCCTTTCTCCTCGCCTCTTTATCAAAACACATTAGACGTGAAGATCCAAGGTCCCTAAGTCCCTCCCCTCGGAACCCTCCCCTAGGTCCCTCCCCTCAGAACCCTCCCATAGTTCCTCCCCTCAGAATCCTCCCATAGTTCCTCCCCTCGGAACCCTCGCCTAGGTCCCTCCCCTCGGAACCCTCCCCTAGGTCCCTCCCCTCGGAACCCTCCCCTAGGTCCCTCCCCTCAGAACCCTCCCATAGTTCCTCCCCTCGGAACCCTCCCCAAGGTCCCTCCCCTCAGGACCCTCCTCTAGGTCCCTCCCCTCGGAACCCTCCCCTAGGTCCCTCCCTTCGGTACCCTCCCCTAGGTCCCTCCCCTCGGAACTCTCCCATAGGTCCCTCCCCTCGGAACCCTCCCCTAGGTCCCTCCCTTCGGGACCCTCCCCTAGGTCCCTCCCCTCGGAACCCTCCCCTAGGTCCCTCCCCTCGGAACCCTCCCCTAGGTCCCTCCCCTCGGAACCCTCCCCTAGGTACCTCCCCTCGGAACCCTCCCCTAGGTCCCTCCCTTCGGGACCCTCCCCTAGGTCCCTCCCCTCGAACCCTCCCTAGGTCCCTCCTCGAACCCTCCCTAGGTCCCTCCCCTCGGAACCCTCCCCTAGGTACCTCCCCTCGGAACCCTCCCCTAGGTACCTCCCCTCGGAACCCTCAAGTTCTCCTCCAATGTGTTTTGAGAAGGTGGCAAGGATAGGATAGATCGAATATGTGAGAAATCAAGGAAAGAGGAATTGAGAAAGAGATGTTGACACAGAGCGGAGGGAAACAGAGAGTGATTTGAAACTGGCGGTTGGTTATTCAGACTCTAAGACATAACCATGTAGTTGACAGAGAGCGGAGGGAAACAGAGAGTGATTTGAAACTGGCGGTTGGTTATTCAGACTATAATTAGTCAGAGACGTAGCACGCAGACAAATTACTATTCCATTAATGAAGAGAGAGAGAGAAGAAGAAGCCAGTCTCCTGGGGCTTGGCTGGTGTCAGGAAATCCATGGCCTCCCCTCCCGGCCTCTCACCCTACAGGCCTCCGTCTAGTAGTGTATTTATCTGAGCGTAGAGCCAAGGTTACCCACTCACCACTGCTTGTGGTTTATTTACACATTTATTTACTCCATGATGTGGGGAGGCTGTCAGAGGCCCCAGCTGTCTACAGACTGTAGACGTATACTGACTTAGGGTAATAAAGAAGAAGTTACACTACCACACCTGAGGAGTCCGTGGGTTAGGTAAAGTATTAGAACACATCTTAAACTATTAGAACACATCTTAAAGTATTAGAACACATCTTAAAGTATTAGAACACATCTTAAAGTATTAGAACACATCTTAAAGTATTAGAACACATCTTAAAGTATTAGAACACATCTTAAAGTATTAGAACACATATTAAAGTATTAGAACACATCCTAGCAGTAGCATGTTACAGTGTCAGAACACCAGAACCCCCTCTAGAACCCGTCTTACCGTTCTCTTTGTACCCCATGCCCAGGATGACCTCTGGGGCTCTGTAGTACCGCGTCACCACGTACGGGGTCATCATGAAGCTGGTGCCTGCAGTCCTGGCCAAGCCAAAGTCCAGGATCTTCAGCGTACAATCAGATTTCACCACTATATTGCTAGGTTTCAGGTCCTTTGGGGAAAGCAACAACAAGAGATGAGGGCTACTGAGGTAAAGCTTTAACAGGTGGTGCTAGCTACTATAGTATGTTTAAATGTCCACAGATGGCATTTCCCAGCAGGCAGAAGCAGTTGCAGTTGCTTTGCCCACTGGGCTATAAGCAGTGTAATGTTCAGCATGATTAAAGTCCTGTTTCATATGTGAAAAAGGACATAGGAATAGAATGACATTCATTTTTCTCCCCAATTTCGTGATATCCAATTGTCCCATCGCAGCAACTCTCCTACGGACTCGGGAGAGGCGAAGGTCGAGAGCTGTGCATCCTCCGAAACACAACCCAGCCAAGCCGCACTCCTTCTTGACACAATGCTCGCTTAACCCGGAAGCCAGCTGCACCAATGTGTCGGAGAAAACAACATACACCTGGCAACCGTGTCAGCGTGCACTGCGCCCGGCCCGCCACAGGAGTCGCTAGTGCGCGATGGGACAAGAACATCCCTGCCGGCCAAACCCTCCCCTAACCCAGACGACACTGGGCCAATTGTGTGCCGCCCCATGGGTCTCCCGGTCGCGGCCGGCTGCGACAGAGCCTGGACACGAACCAGGATCTCTAGTGGCACAGCTAGCCTTAGACCCCTGCACCACTCGGGAGTCATAGAATTACATTCTATTTATTATATTTCTACAACTGAGGCCATCTCACCCTGTGAATGATGCCAGCGGAGTGCAGGTGTTTGATGCCACAAAGCATCTGGTAGAGCAGGTAAGACATTCTCTCATGATCCAGCTCCATCTGGATCACCTGGCACAGGTTGGCATCCATCAGCTCCATACACAGGTACCTGGCAGAGTGACACTGTTAGTAAGAAGAGACGTGGGATACCGTGGTGATGGATCTACTTCGGGCCAGACAGATCTAAAAGTTAGAGCTCCAAAACAGATAGACATGTTTTCACAACTAGTAGTAAACACCCTGAGTTGGCATCTGAATATGGCGGGAAAGTAGTGAAATAAAATCCAGAATGACAAAGAGGTCTGAGAAAAAGGCCTACATGACCTGAGATCCTTTAAACCCAAGAGGCTCTAGTTTAATCTATCATTCTGCCTCTCACTCCTTTCTCTTCTACTCCTCTCTTTCCTCCTTCTCATCTCTTCTCAACACAATGGATGCCACAGTGCAGTGCCAGAGCATCAATGGGACTCTACATGGTCTTTGTATTAAGGCCCAGGGCTGCGAAAACAGAAACCTTTTTTTCAAAGCTAAGAATCTGGATCCCTGTTTTGCACAGCCTCTTATTTTATTTAACCAGACAAGTTAGTGAAGAACAAATTCTTCTTTACAATGACGCCCCCCCCCTGCCCAAACCCTCCCCTAACCCAGACGACGCTGGGCCAATTGTGGGCCCGGATGTGCCACAGACTCCCGGATGTGCAATGCGGTGCCTTAGACCGCTGCGCCACTCGGGACCCTTCTGAACCATGGTGATGTAGCCTGTGTCTCAGCCTCATATTTTTGAACAGCTGAAATAAAAACATTCAAGGCCATTATGAAGCCTAGAACCTTCTCTGTCTGTTGTAATGGATAATGCAGTGGCACAAGCAGAATGCAGTCCCTACACGTTGCATTGGAGAAAAAACAATCATCTTTTTTTGTGATGATGTAGGCTAATCTTTGTAGTTGCTGCCATATCGTAGCCAGAGTTGCTGAAAAATAACACTACTACTTTGACTGTCTACCTCCTGCTTAGCCAATGTTTGCAATGATAATTAAAAAACAACATTAAATCGCTAATTAGGCTGCGTTGCGTATCTGTGTCTTGCTTGTGTTTGATATGCTGCCTAGATACCTGCATGTAACTCCTCATTGAGTTTTTGCATTGGGAGTTTGTAGGAACATGTTGATCATGTCTTCTGTGTACAACATGACGTTTGTAGGCTACACCAGACAGTGGCGTTCATCGCTGATAAAGGAGGGGGCAGAAGCTACATAAAAACATCTGACACATGAGCAGAAAAATGCAGAACGTAGCCACTCCATTGATTCATGTCCGTCATCGTGTTCGTCCCATCTCAATGTCCTGGTGTAACCGGTGTGAAATGGCTAGCTAGTTAGCCATGCGCGCTTATAGCGTTTCAAACAGTGACGTCACTCGCTCTGAGACCTTAAAGTAGTTGTTTCCCTTGCTCTGATCTCCAAGCTTTTGTGATGCGATAGGTAACGATGCTTCTTGGGAGGCAGTTGTTGATGTGTTCAGAGTTGATGTGTTTTCCCTGCATGCTCTCTGAGTGATCTCACAATTGTTCATATTTTTCCTCTGAAAGTTTATGGGTACTTACACATCCTGGAAGTCTTCTAATGATTTCTGTGGTGTGAAAACATTTAATAAACTGATGATCTGAAAGAGATGGATAGAAAAAAAAACATTTAATAAACTGATAGATCTGAAAGAGAGAGAGAAACAGAGAGAAAACTGGGGCAACATTCACTCTCAGGTTAATGTTCCAAGTCTATGTACAGTAAGCTACAACGTTAACAGCTGTTTACATTTCAAATGCTTATGTCTTTAGCCATATTGTTTTGTTATAGCTTCACGCAGAGCCAAACTGCAGCGACTGGGAGGTTAAAGTAAAAAGGGAATTCCTCTGGACAAAGGCAAAATAATACGACCACACACACACACACACACACACACATCTTGTTATTTGCGTAAAACGAGACATAACGTCGTAACTCACGTTTTTGTGATTGACACATTTCATGAGCACCAGTTCCCTGTATGCCCTCTTTGCGTGGGTCTGGTTCTGAAAGGGTCTGCTGAGCTTCTTGATGGCCACGTTCCTGTCGAGGACCGCATCGTACCCGGCACTGCAGAGAGCACAGGAGAAAACAGAGAATTAGAACTACATAATTGTACCAGTAAAATTGCCGTGCTCCAAGGGGCTTTGTTTGTTCTACAGTAGTTGTTCTATTTGAATGTGAGAAAACAGGTCATCTACAGTGAGAAAACAGTTAATCTACAGTGAGAAAACAGTTAATCTACAGTGAGAAAACAGTTAATCTACAGTGAGAAAACAGGTCATCTACAGTGAGAAAACAGGTCATCTACAGTGAGAAAACAGGTCATCTACAGTAAGAAAACAGGTCATCTACAGTGAGAAAACAGGTCATCTACAGTAAGAAAACAGTTAATCTACAGTGAGAAAACAGGTCATCTACAGTGAGAAAACAGGTCATCTACAGTGAGAAAACAGGTCATCTACAGTAAGAAAACAGGTCATCTACACTGAGAAAACAGGTCATCTACAGTGAGAAAACAGGTCATCTACAGTGAGAAAACAGGTCATCTACAGTAAGAAAACAGGTCATCTACAGTGAGAAAACAGGTCATCTACAGTGAGAAAACAGGTCATCTACAGTGAGAAAACAGGTCATCTACAGTAAGAAAACAGGTCATCTACAGTGAGAAAACAGGTAATCTACAGTAAGAAAACAGGTCATCTACAGTAAGAAAACAGGTCATCTACAGTGAGAAAACAGGTCATCTACAGTAAGAAAACAGGTCATCTACAGTAAGAAAACAGGTCATCTACAGTGAGAAAACAGGGCCTCCCGAGTGGCACAGCGGTCTAAGGCACTGCATTGCAGTGCTCGCTGTGTCTCTACAGATCCTGGCTCAAATATAAACTGCTGCTAATCACTGCTGCTAAACACAAAACGGCTGATACACTGTGTTCACAAAAGCGCTCAAAGAAATAGAAATTAGAAACATAGTCTCAGGATGTTACGCTAACAAAAGCAGGCGCATGGTGAACAACTGGTCAGATTTGAGCCTCTGCCAGTGCCACATGTTAGTGGAGATTTGGATGTGAGATTGAGATTGGACATTGTCTACCATAACTGCGTTGAGAGGTTGCATGTAGCCTGCACATATAGTAAGCAATTACATTTATAGAAGCCATGCAAGTAGCCTAAGGGATGTTTTTTATTAGGAACTGTATGTTGAGTAAATATGGTAGTCTGCTAGCATTGTGACAACTGGCCTAACGTATAAATGAAGCCAGAGAGTTGATATGTCACACGTGTATTTTGTATTTTTGCATCTGGGCTAATTTACCCTTCTATTTCTCAGCATATCCTCTCACCAGTTGTGATACAGTATGTAGAGGGATTATTAGGGAAGCTATGGCCTTCTTTTTGATCACTGACCTGTTTGAAACGGCATGGTAGGAACACCCGTCGCACGCAGCTCTTTGAATTTATGGCCTAAGGCAGGCAACACCAACACACACACACACACACTAAGCGTTGATGATGGATCATGCAGGTAACAGAGCAGAGAAGGCCGCAGAGGAACCAGATTTCGACATTGAATATCATTTAACAGTTTCATTTCACGTCACGCTGTTCATATAAATAATTAATTATAATTTACCGGTTTCTCGCCATTGTCCAGGGAAACGAGAATGGGTTTGTGATGGGAAATCTCTGAAATCTCGGTAACCCAGTTCCCGCTATTAAACCCTAATCCAGAACAGAGGACGATGGTGGACATGGACAATTGTCTTTTCTCAAATTTGAGGGGAAATGGAGTCAGTCATTTTACAATCATGCATTCAGCTGCAACACACTATATAATGAGTCCCAAATGGCAACCTATTCCCTATTCCCGATGTCTACTTCCGGCGCCGACAGAGATGGCAGCCTCGCTTCACGTTCTCAGGAAACCATGCAGTATTTTGTTTTTTTTATGTATTACTTCTTACATTGTTACCCCGGGAAATATAAAGTTTTATTACATATTACAAGGAACTATTGGATATAAGAGCAACGTCAATTTACCAACATTACGACCAGGAATACGACTTTCCCAAAGAGGATTCTCTGTTTGTTACCCCAACTAGGACAATAGACTGGATAGCACCCGGCGACTCAAAACAACGGCGGCGCCAGAGAAGAGGGAAACGCACCGGTCTTTTGGTCAAGCTACGTCGACGGGCGCATCGTGCACCTCTCCCGAGTATTTTAATCGCCAATGTACAGTCTCTTGACAACAAAGTAGACGAAATCAGATCATGGGTTGCCTTTCAGAGAGACATCCGAGACTGCAACGTTCTTTGCTTCACGGAAACATGGCTCACTCAGGACACGTTATCTGAGTCGGTACAGCCACCTGGTTTCTCCACGCATCGCTACCGACAGAAACAAACATCTATCTGGTAAGAAGAAGGGTGGGGTGTGTGTCTTATGATTAACGAGACGTGGTGTGATCATAACAACATACAGGAACTCAAGTCCTTTTGTTCACCTGACATAGAATTCCTTACAATCAAATGCAGACCGCATTATCTACCAAGAGAATTCTCCTCGATTATAATCACAGCCGTGTACATCCCCCCTCAAGCTGACACATCGACGGCACTGAAAGAAATTCATTTCACTCTAGGTAAATTGGAAACCACATATCCTGAGGCTGCATTTATTGTGGCTGGGGATTTTAATAAGGCTAATTTGAAAACAAGGCTCCCGAAATTTTACCAGCATATCGAATGTGCCACCCGGGCTGGTAAAATCCTGGATCATTGTTATTCCAACTTCCGTGATGCATACAAGGCTATTCTCCGCCTCCTTTCGCAAGTCTGACCATGACTCCATTTTGTTGCTCCCAGCCTACAAGCAGAAACTAAAACAAGAAACGCCCGTTCTCAGGTCTGTTCAACGCTGGTCCGACCAATCCGATTCCATGCTGCAAGATTGCTTCGAGCACGTGGACTGGGATATGTTCCGGATAGCATCTGACAACAACATTGATGTATATGCTGATTCGGTGAGCGAGTTTATTAGCAAGTGCATTGGTGATGTTGTACCCATAGCAAATATTAAAACCTTCCCCAACCAGAAACCGTGGATTGATGGCAGAATTCACGCAAAACTGGAAGCGCGAACCACTGCTTTTAACCAGGGTAAGGCTACCGGAAACATGACTGAATACAAACAGTGTAGCTATTCCCTCCGCAAGGCAATCAAACAAGCTAAGCGTCAATATAGAGACAAAGTAGAGTCACAATTCAGCGGCTCAGACACAAGAGGAATGTGGCAGGGTCTACAGTCAATCATGGACTACAAAAAGAAAACCAGCCCCGTTGCGGACCATGACGTCCTGCTCCCAGACAAACTAAACAACTTCTTTGCTCGCTTTGAGGGCAATACAGTGCCACCGACACGGCCTGCTACCAAAACCTGCTGGCTCTCCTTCACCGCAGCCAATGTGAGAAAAACATTTAAATGTGTTAACCCTCGCAAGGCTGCCGGCCCAGATGGCATCCCTGGCCGTGTCCTCAGAGCATGCGCAGACCAGCTGGCTGGTGTGTTTATGGACATATTCAATCAGTCCCTATCCCAGTCTGCTGTTCCCACATGCTTCAAGAGGGCCACCATTGTTCCTGTTCCCAAGAAAGCTAAGGTAACTGAGCTAACCGTAGCACTCACTTCCGTCATCATGAAGTGCTTTGAGAGATTAGTCAAGGATCATATCACCTCCATCCTGCCAGACACCCTGGACCCACTCCAATTTGCTTACCATCCCAATAGGTCCACAGACGACGCAATCGCAATCACACTGCATACTGCCCTAACCCATCTGGACAAGAGGAATACTTATGTAAGAATGCTGTTCATCGACTACAGCTCAGCATTTAACACCATAGTTCCCTCCAAGCTCGTCATTAAGCTCGGCCCCAGGTGGTGAGGGTAGGAAACAACATCTCCACCCCGCTGATCCTCAACACTGGGGCCCCACAAGGGTGCGTTCTCAGCCCTCTCCTGTACTCCCTGTTTACCCATGACTGCGTGGCCAAGCACGCATCCAACTCAATCATCAAGTTTGCTGACGACACTACAGTGGTAGGCTTGATTACCAACAACGACGACGAGACGGCCTACAGGGAGGAGGTGAGGGCCCTCGGAGTGTGGTGTCAGGAAAATAACCTCTCACTCAATGTCAACAAAACAAAAGGGGTGATCGTGGACTTCAGGAAACAGGAGAGGGAGCACCCCCCATCCACATCGAGGGGACAGTAGTGGAGAAGGTGGAAAGTTTTAAGTTCCTCGGCGTACACATCACGGACAAACTGAATTGGTCCACCCACACAGACAGCGTGGTGAAGAAGGCGCAACAGCGCCTCTTCAACCTCAGGAGGCTGAAGAAATTCGGCTTGTCACCAAAATCACTCACAAACTTCTACAGATGCACAATCGAGAGCATCCTGTCGGGCTGTATCACCGCCTGGTACGGCAACTGCTCCGCCCACAACCGTAAGGCTCTCCAGAGGGTAGTGAGGACTGCACAACGCATCACCGGGGGTAAACTACCTGCCCTTCAGGACACCTACACCACCCGATGTCACAGGAAGGCCAAAAAGATCATCAAGGCCAACAACCACCCGAGCCACTGCCTGTTCACCCCGCTATCATCCAGAAGGCGAGGTCAGTACAGGTGCATCAAAGCTGGGACCGAGAGACTGAAAAACAGCTTCTACCTCAAGGCCATCAGACTGTTAAACAGCCATCACTAACATTGAGTGGCTGCTGCCAACATACTGACTTAAATCTCTAGCCACTTTAAACATAGGAATTGGATGTAACAATGTATCACTAGCCACTTTAAACAATTTTGTATATAATGTTTACGTATCCGACATACTCATATCAAATGTATACACTGTACTCTAAACCATCTACTGAATCTTGCCAATGCCGTTCGGGCCATCGACCCAAATCTCTAGCCACTTTAATAATTATAATTGGATGAAATAATGTATCACTAGCCACTTTAAACAATGCCATTTATATAATGTTTACATATCCTGCATTACTCATCTCATATATATATATGTGTATATACTGTACTCCATACCATCTACTGCATCTTGCCTATGCCAGTCAGCCATCGCTCATCCATATATTTATATGTACATACTCGTATTCATTCCTTTACTCTTGTGTGTATAAGGTAGTTGTTGTGAATTTGTTAGATTACTTGTTAGATACTACTGCATGGTCGGAACTAGAAGCACAAGCATTTCGCTACACTCGCATTAACATCTGCTAACCATGTGTATGTGACAAATAACATTTGATTTGATTTATTCCCTATAAACGAGTGTACAAAACATTAAGAACACCTGCTCTTTCCATGACATAGACTGACCAGGTGAATCCAGGTCAAATCTATGATCCCTTATTGATGTCACTTGTTAAATCCACTTCAATCAGTGTAGATGAAGGGGAGGAGACATGTTAAAGTAGGATTTTTAAGCCTTGAGACAATTGAGACATGGATTGTGTATGTGTGCCATTTAGAAGGTGAATGGGCAAGACAAAATATTTAAATGCATTTGAACGGGGTATGGTAGTAGGCGCACCGGTTTGAGTCAAGGAGTGCAACGCGGCTGGGTTTTTCACACTCAACAGTTTCCCGTGTGCATCAAGAATGGTCTACCACCCAAAGAACATCCAGACAACTTGACACAACTGTGGGAAGCATTGGAGTCAACATGGGCCAGCATCCCTATGGAAAGTTTTCGACACCTTATAGAGTCCATGCCCCAACGAATTGAGGCTGTTCTGATGGGGGGGGTTGCAACCCAATATTAGGAAAATGTCCTTAATGTTTTGTACACTTAGTGTATAATGCACTACATTTGACCAGAGCCTTATAAGGTTGTGCACTATACATGCATAAGGTATAGGGTGCCAGTTGGGGATACACCCATACTGTTCTGAGTCAGATTATTCAGTGGGGATACAGCCATGCTGTTCTGAGACAGGTTATTCAGTGGGGATACAGCCATGCTGTTCTGAGACAGGTTATTCAGTGGGGATACAGCCATGCTGTTCTGAGACAGGTAATTCAGTGGGGATACAGCCATGCTGTTCTGAGTCAGATTATTCAGTGGGGATACAGCCATGCTGTTCTGAGACAGGTTATTCAGTGGGGATACAGGCATGCTGTTCTGAGACAGATTATTCAGTGGGGATACAGCTATGCTATTGACTTTCACAGCCAGGTGGCATATTGACTTTCACAGCCAGGTGGCATGTTGACTTTCACAGCCAGGTGGCATATTGACATTCACAGCCAGGTGGCATATTGACTTTCACAGCCAGGTGGCATATTGACTTTCACAGCCAGGTGGCATGTTGACTTTCACAGCCAGGTGGCATATTGACTTTCACAGCCAGCACACATATTGACTTTCACAGCCAGGTGGCATATTGACTTTCACAGCCAGGCGGCATATTGACTTTCACAGCCAGGTGGCATATTGACTTTCACAGCCAGGCGGCATATTGACTTTCACAGCCAGGTGGCATATTGACTTCCACAGCCAGCACACATATTGACTTTCACAGCCAGGTGGCATATTGACTTTCACAGCCAGGCGGCATATTGACGTTCACAGCCAGGTGGCATATTGACTTTCACAGCCAGGTGGCATATTGACTTTCACAGCCCGGTGGCATATTGACTTTCACAGCCAGCACACATATTGACTTTCACAGCCAGGTGGCATATTGACTTTCACAGCCAGGTGGCATATTGACTTTCACAGCCAGGTGGCATATTGACTTTCACAGCCAGGTGGCATATTGACTTTCACAGCCAGCACACATATTGACTTTCACAGCCAGGTGGCATATTGACTTTCACAGCCAGGCGGCATATTGACTTTCACAGCCAGGTGGCATAGAGAGAAAACACAACCGCATGGCTGAGATCATTTAACACACACTACTGAGCTGACAAATCCCTAGATAGACTATGTGATGGGGAGTGTGTGTGTGTTTCATTTCCTTCAAACCTATTGGAAACCTATTGGCCTGTCTAAAGCACCCTCCAAGATTTCGTAGTGGTGGAAGGACCAGGGTAGTAGTGGAGGAACCAGGGTAGTGGTGGAAGAACCAGGGTAGTAGTGGAAAAACCAGGGTAGTGGTGGAAGAACCAGGGTAGTAGTTGAAGAACCAGGGTAGTAGTGGAAGAACCAGGGTAGTAGTGGAAGAACCAGGGTAGTGGTGGAAGGACCAGGGTAGTATTGGAAGAACCAGGGTAGTAGTGGAGGAACCAGGGTAGTAGTGGAAGAACCAGGGTAGAGGTGGAAGAACCAGGGTAGTAGTGGAAGAACCAGGGTAGTGGTGGAAGAACCAGGGTAGTAGTGGAAGAACCAGGGTAGTGGTGGAAGGACCAGGGTAGTAGTGGAAGAACCAGGGTAGTAGTGGAAGAACCAGGGTAGTAGTGGAAGAACCAGGGTAGTGGTGGAAGGACCAGGGTAGTAGTGGAAGAACCAGGGTAGTAGTGGAAGGACCAGGGTAGTGTGGGAAGTACCAGGGTAGTGATGGAAGGACCAGGGTAGTGTGGGAAGGACCAGGGTAGTGATGGAAGGACCAGGGTAGTGGTGGAAAGACCAGAGTAGTGATGGAAGGACCAGGGTAGTGGTGGAAGGATCCAGGGTAGTGATGGAAGGACCAGGATAGTTGTGGAAGAACCGTGTAGTGATGGAAGAACCAGGGTAGTGTGGGAAGTACCAGCGTAGTGGTGAAAGGACCAGGGTAGGGGTGGAAGGACCAGGGTAGTGGTGGAAGGACCAGGGTAGTGGTGAAAGGACCCCTGGTAGTAGTGGAAGAACCAGGGTAGTGATGGAAGGACCAGGGTAGTGGTGGAAGACCATGGTGGTGTGGGAAGTACCAGCTTAGTGGTGAAAGGACCAGGGTTGTAGTGGAATGACCAGGGTAGTGATGGAAGGACAAGGGTAGCGGTGGAAGGACCAGGGTAGTGATGGAAGGACCAGGGTAGTGGTGGAAGAACCAGGGTAGTGATGGAAGGACCAGGGTAGTGGTGGAAGAACCAGGGTAGTGGTGGAAGAACCAGGGTAGTGGTGGAAGAACCAGGGTAGTGTGGGAAGTATTGACTTTCACAGCCAGGTGGCATATTGACTTTCACAGCCAGCACACATATTGACTTTCACAGCCAGGTGGCATATTGACTTTCACAGCCAGGCGGCATATTGACTTTCACAGCCAGGTGGCATAGAGAGAAAACACAACCGCATGGCTGAGATCATTTAACACACACTACTGAGCTGACAAATCCCTAGATAGACTATGTGATGGGGAGTGTGTGTGTGTTTCATTTCCTTCAAACCTATTGGAAACCTATTGGCCTGTCTAAAGCACCCTCCAAGATTTCGTAGTGGTGGAAGGACCAGGGTAGTAGTGGAAAAACCAGGGTAGTGGTGGAAGAACCAGGGTAGTAGTTGAAGAACCAGGGTAGTAGTGGAAGAACCAGGGTAGTAGTGGAAGAACCAGGGTAGTAGTGGAAGAACCAGGGTAGTGGTGGAAGGACCAGGGTAGTATTGGAAGAACCAGGGTAGTAGTGGAGGAACCAGGGTAGTAGTGGAAGAACCAGGGTAGAGGTGGAAGAACCAGGGTAGTAGTGGAAGAACCAGGGTAGTGGTGGAAGAACCAGGGTAGTAGTGGAAGAACCAGGGTAGTGGTGGAAGGACCAGGGTAGTAGTGGAAGAACCAGGGTAGTAGTGGAAGAACCAGGGTAGTAGTGGAAGAACCAGGGTAGTGGTGGAAGGACCAGGGTAGTAGTGGAAGAACCAGGGTAGTAGTGGAAGGACCAGGGTAGTGTGGGAAGTACCAGGGTAGTGATGGAAGGACCAGGGTAGTGTGGGAAGGACCAGGGTAGTGATGGAAGGACCAGGGTAGTGGTGGAAAGACCAGAGTAGTGATGGAAGGACCAGGGTAGTGGTGGAAGGATCCAGGGTAGTGATGGAAGGACCAGGATAGTTGTGGAAGAACCCGTGTAGTGATGGAAGAACCAGGGTAGTGTGGGAAGTACCAGCGTAGTGGTGAAAGGACCAGGGTAGTGGTGGAAGGACCAGGGTAGTGGTGGAAGGACCAGGGTAGTGGTGAAAGGACCCCTGGTAGTAGTGGAAGAACCAGGGTAGTGATGGAAGGACCAGGGTAGTGGTGGAAGACCATGGTGGTGTGGGAAGTACCAGCTTAGTGGTGAAAGGACCAGGGTTGTAGTGGAATGACCAGGGTAGTGATGGAAGGACAAGGGTAGCGGTGGAAGGACCAGGGTAGTGATGGAAGGACCAGGGTAGTGGTGGAAGAACCAGGGTAGTGATGGAAGGACCAGGGTAGTGGTGGAAGAACCAGGGTAGTGGTGGAAGAACCAGGGTAGTGGTGGAAGAACCAGGGTAGTGTGGGAAGTACCAGCATAGTGGTGAAAGGACCAGGGTAGTGGTGGAAGGACCAGGGTAGTGATGGAAGGACAAGGGTAGCGGTGGAAGGACCAGGGTAGTGGTGGAAGGACCAGGGTAGTGATGGAAGGACCAGGGTAGTGGTGGAAGAACCAGGGTAGTGTGGGAAGTACCAGCATAGTGGTGAAAGGACCAGGGTAGTGGTGAAAGGACCAGGGTAGTAGTGGAAGGACCAGGGTAGCGGTGGAAGGACCAGGGTAGTGGTGGAAGGACCAGGGTAGTGGTGGTACACAGCTTTTTCTACTCTTCAGATCCTGTGATCGTTATGATGATGAATGATTCAGATTCACAGTCACAGTGTGAACTCTCATCTGGTGTCAACAGTCGGGTTATATCACTGATACGTCAAACAAAGACGGGCTATTCTCATAGATATACAATAATACATTGTGTTCTATATTTAATCCTATGAGTGTTATATCACCCATTACTTCCTGGTCATCATTCACAGACAGCTGTTGTCTAGGTGAGGACAAGCAATGAGGAGTTAGAGAGAGTGACGGTTCATCTATGTGTGGACAGAGAGGATCTGATATCAAATCAGAGCTCTGGTTTTAAAAGCATCTGTCGAGGGGCAAGAAGACTGCACTGCTATCCTCCCGGTCTATTTTCCTCCCTGTCTTTGGCTCTCCTTACAGTGGTTCTTCCTTTGAAAGTTGCATCGCTCTGGCGCACACCTTGCAGGTTGCCGCTGAATTCTATGGCACGTTATTTAAGTGTCAGCCTTTGTTGCCATTAACTTCTTAGGGAGCGGCTCCCGAGGTGACGGTTTTGGAGAGTCTGGCGTGCCCAAAGTAAAATGCCTCCCACTCAGGCCCAGAAAATAGGATATGCACATAATTAGTACTATTGGATAGGAAACACTCTGAAGTTTCTAAGAGTGTTAAAATATTGTCTGTGAGTGTAACAGAACTGATATAACAGGCGAAAACCCAAGGAATTTCTGTCCTGGAAAAAGTGTTTTTGACACATTGCCTCATTTTGAACCCCTCCCTATTGAAAACAGACATATATAGGAGTAAGATTGCAGTACCTATTGCTTCCACTGGATGTCAACAGTCTCTAGACAGTGTTTGGGCACGCCAGACTCTCCAAAACCGACACCTCAGCTGCCGCTCCCTAAGAAGTTAATACATTGCATGTTGGGGGGATTATTTTTCACACCTAGCCCGAGCTATCTTTTTGTAAAGGTGGAAGAGTCTATTGTCCTGCTAATAGCCCAACATGGAGACGTTGTTTGCTCCCATAGGTTTTAGGCCTGCGGTAGGTTATAACAATCCATGCCTTCTGGGAACGTTTAAAAGTTATGGGTGGAGTTAGAATTGTGGCTGTCAGAAGTATTAAAATCAACCAATGTCAGCCTTTAAATGCTTTATTATCCAAATGTTTAAAGTGCGTGTGGGCGATGGAGAGAATGCATTTGACTGTTTTTAATATTAGCACTTTCAGGAGTAACGGAAAATTGCGTGTTAATTCATAAACCATGTGCCACATTTTCATCCAGGACATTGTTTGCAGAGTCCAAAAACAGGAGTTGGAGTTCCAGAGCTCCTCATTCTCCACCTGACTCCCCGCCAATGCCGCCTGACTCTCAGCCAAAGACGTGACTCACCGCCAATACCACCTGGCTCTGGACCAATGCATCAGCTGATTCATTTTACAATCACGGCTAAAGCGATTTAATTAAGGGTTTCAGTTAGGAAAATATGGCGCTGCACAACGAGACCGGTCGAGAGAACTGTAAATAAAAATCGGATTAATTTATAAAGACCAGTCCCCATGCTCTGTCATTCAGTAATAATAAAAAAAAATGTTGGATAACAGATCGGCTCTTGGAACTCATTAAGAGGCAGCTTCTATCTTTAATATAATCATTAATTCAGAAGGTTAAACCCATAGGTTTTAGGCCTGCAGTAGGTTACAACAAAATTGCGTGTCAATTCATAAAGCATGCGCCATGTAATCGGTATATATTTTTATTTATCACAATTTTCTTTAACCAGTTTTGGTCTTTAACGCAGGGCCAACAGACAAGTTCCTTACTTCTGTCTTTTCTGGTGGATTAAACTGAAATGGCAACCAACTTTCTATGGCTTGTTTAAAAAATAACGATATTTAAATCACTGAAAGTAAGCGGTTGTAATCTGAATAAAGGGAAAAAGGCCATTCTTGAACATGGTGTAAGACATTCTTACTAATTTGTAAATAAAAACAGTTTGTTATTTAGAATGATATATTTCTGTTTTTAGAGGGAGAGAAACCAAAAGCCCACCATGCCTATTTGTTCAGGAAAACATGCTTGCGCTCATTAACAATGCAACAGCAGCAGGCAGCCTCCTGAAATACAGGATTGGAAAGGCTACTGGGACAGATGCTATGCTGTCTGACTGTAAAATGAAAACAATGCTTAGCTAACACAACACAATGATTATCTAATATGACACAATGCTATGCTAATACCACACAATCCTTAGCTAATACAACACAATGCTTGGCTAAAACAACACAATGATTCACATGATTATTTTTCATGATGTTCATGAAAACATCTCATAATCTGTCATCTGGTCACTTGAAAAAGACAACAGTGCTTTAACAGCATCTGTTAAAAACTCATTCAGGATTACAAGGAATTTACCCACAATCCACCATAAAATGCCTCCTGGGTATAGGGAGGAAGCATGATAGTCATACAGACTAACTAGTGTTTTCATGAGACGGTTACTACCTTTTAGCCATCGACACACACACACACACACACACACACACACACACACACACACACACACAAACACACACACACACACAATGACACACAGACACAACGTCAAGTAACCTGTAACCAGTCAGAACAGCCTCCAGATACATCATACCAACCATCATACCAACCATCATATCAACCATCATATCAACCATCAAATCAACCATCATATCAACCATCATATCAACCATCATACCAACCATCATACCAACCATCATACCAACCATCATTCCAACCATCATATCAACCATCATTACAACCATCATATCAACCATAATTCCAACCATCATATCAACCATCATATCAACCATCATTCCAACCATCATATCAACCATCATTCCAACCATCATATCAACCATCATTCCAACCATCATATCAACCATCATTCCAACCATCATACCAACTATCACATCAACCATCATACCAACCATCATACCAACCATCATACAAACCATCATTCCAACCATCATACCAACCATCACACCAACCATCATATCAACCATCATACCAACCATCATACCAACCATCATACCAACCATCATATCAACCATCATTCCAACCATCATACCAACCATCATACCAACCATCATACCAACCATCATATCAACCATCATACCAACCATCATAACAACCATCATTCCAACCATCATATCAACCATCATACCAACCATCATACCAACCATCATAACAACCATCATACCAACCATCATATCAACCATCATATCAACCATCATTTCAACCATCATTCCAACCATCATATCAACCATCATACCAACCATCATTCCAACCATCATACCAACACTCATATCAACCATCATTACAACCATCATATCAACCATCATACCAACACTCATATCAACCATCATTACAACCATCATATCAACCATCATTCCAACCATCATACCAACCATCATACCAACACTCATACCAACCATCATATCAACCATCATATCAACCATCATACCAACCATCATATCAACCATCATATCAATCATCATATCAGGTCTTACAGGTCCTACCCCCTCTCCTCTCTCCACCTCCTCTCCCCTCCTCTCGCCTTATAGTCTATGTGCTAGAGATAATTCACCTTTAATGGCCTACAGTCACCTGGGATTATAGGAATATTTGTACCAGGAAGCTATTTGTACGGAGGCTGCTTGATGTCAACAGTGTGTGTGTGTGTCTATGTGTGTGTGTGTGTGTGTGTGTCTCTACACCCTATGCTGACTCAGCACAATCTCATCACAGCAGAATAGAAGCTATTTATCAAACTAGCAGGCCCCCAGACGTATGAGGAATATTAGGCCGTTACATTATTATTCAGACACCAGGCCCCCAGACGTACAAATCCTCTACAATGTTAGTATCCGTCATACGAACTAACAGAGGAACCGACAGAGGAACTGACAGAGGAACCGATAGGGGAACCGATAAGGGGAACCGACAGGGGAACCGACAGGAGAACCGACAGACTAACGAGAATATTTAGCTACAGCACATCTCAGAATAATTCAATATCTTGGAATACATTGTAGTCAGCTGAGAGAGCTTTCCTTCATCATTTCTATATTGACATTCAAAACAATATCTAGAAACCTTGTGTTGTAATAAAAGAAATTGTCTATCATATAAAGAGTAGCGTTTGAACTCGGGAGATATTTTTCGGTTACTACATGATTCCATGTGTTATTTCATAGATTTGATGTTTTCCCTACTTTTCTACAATGTAGAAAATAGTTTTAAAAAACATAAGAAAAAGCCTTGAATGAGTAGGTGTGTCCAAACTTTTAACTGGTACTGTATGTAAATAAGGTATTTCTGTTTTTTATTTTTAATAAATGTGCACAAATATATAAAAATCTGTTTTTGCTTTGTCATTATGGTGTATCGTATAGATTGCTGAAGGGGAAAAAATATTGTATCCATTTTAGAATAAGGCTGTAACGTAAAAAAAGGTGGAAAAAGTCAAGGGGTCTGAATACTTTCCGAATGCACTGTGTCTTTCTATAAAGACAAAGTGCAGTGTGGATGGTGTGGCCATAGAAACAGCAGTAGAATGTTCAGCTTGGAGCCAATAGGGACCTTAGAAAACCACCATTCCGAGGGCCATGTGATGTCATCACCACTAGCCCAACCTGCTGATGCATCCTAAGATAGTGTCTCTGTCTGAAAGCTCTCTGACCATGGTGTCTCTGTCTGAAAGCTCTCTGAACATGATGTCTCTGTCTGAAAGCTCTCTGACCATGGTGTCTCTGTCTGAAAGCTCTCTGACCATGGTGTCTCTGTCTGAAAGCTCTCTGAACATGATGTCTCTGTCTGAAAGCTCTCTGACCATGGTGTCTCTGTCTGAAAGCTCTCTGAACATGATGTCTCTGTCTGAAAGCTCTCTGACCATGATGTCTCTGTCTGAAAGCTCTCTGACCATGATGTCTCTGCCTGAAAGCTCTCTGACCATGGTGTCTCTGTCTGAAAGCTCTCTGACCATGGTGTCTCTGTCTGAAAGCTCTCTGACCATGGTGTCTCTGTCTGAAAGCTCTCTGACCATGATGTCTCTGTCTGAAAGCTCTCTGACCATGGTGTCTCTGTCTGAAAGCTCTCTGACCATGGTGTCTCTGTCTGAAAGCTGACCATGCTACAGGACACACGAGACAAGATACACAGATCTGAATGACTGGGGAAGAGGACAACCATAGATAGTCTTAACCACACCGTAGTGCAGGGGTCATGCTGCTCTAGGATCAGTTTGCCTTTTAGATCAGAAGAAATACAATTACATTGACAAGGGGGAGCTGATACTAGATCTTTGAATACAAGACCAGGGCCCGTATTCACAAAGCATCTCAGAGGTACTGATTTACGATCAGTTAGGATTCCTTTTAGAGCACAATGAATACAATTACATTGACAAGGAGGAGCTGATGCTAGATTACTATCCCAACTCTGAGACGCTCTTTGAATACAAGCCCGGGTCTCTCTCTCACAGCGACAACATTGTCTCGGTGTACAGGGGAACAGCTCCTGAATCTTATTATATAACAGATTGCATAATGATGTTGATTTCATGATACGTCTTTCTCTCTGTTATTCGCAGTCTGACTATGACAGCCTTTATTTTTCCCTCAGGAGGAGTTGTCTTTTTGTGGTGTTAATACTGTTGCCGTGGGACACAACTTGAAACACCAAATCGTGTGACTCTGTGAATGAACCAGATTAACTAGAATTTCTTGTCTACCATCCAAAGAAACAGAATTACTAGAGCAGGCTTGACATAAAAAGGGGATGCCCGGTCTAGTAGTTCTATTTCCAACCGTTCCATTAGTTATATCTCTACGGTTACAGCATTCCTACAACTCACCCATTCCCCTTTTGTAAGTGTACACAATCGCCATGGGAAGGAGGGCACGGGAGAGAACAGGAGGTTACATCCAGTGTCGCCCCCCGGCTATAGGACCAGGCTAGGCAGACCCTTCTCAAAGAAGCACAGGTCCCCTCTCTTGCCTGATTCCAGGGGAAAGACAGACGGACCAAGGCAGAATGACGTTGACAAAGTGTTGGAATGGAAATAGCCATTGATCTCCCTTTTTCCAAGGAAGAGTACAGCCTTTTCATTCCTGAGCCGCTGACAGAGCTGCCGTGAGGTGAATGTTAATGACTTCCTGGTTCCTACTGAGCTTCAGAATGTATCAGAGATCCCATCATGACCAAACCAGTTCTTTTTAGACTAATCACCCAATTTGGTATTCTTAAAAACTGCCAGGATTTCCACAAAGTGTCAATCACTGATACCGCCCAGTGAAATAATTAGTTTATTTTTAATGCTAAGACCTCACAAGTCAATCAAACCAGTCAATATCTGCCAGCACATTATACAGAAACCAAATATGACGTTATGCAGTGGAATACTCTCTTTAACATTCGATTCATTTCACTATAAACAGTCCATATCTGCACACTGCCAGCATACTGAAACCCAATAATACATTCAACAGTTAATTTATTTTCCTTCACAACAATATAACGAGGGTAAAAGCAGTGTTCCAGTACTCACCAGACGATTCCCTGAGCTCCAGAACCGATGGGTTTTAGATTCTGGTAGCGTTTGAGAACTGTGAAGGTGGAATCTCCTACTTCCACGCTGTAGAACTGGTTGTCCACTTTGCTTTTAGACATGTTGTAGTGCTTGGCGATATATGACACATCCACTTGTTTACCAAAACCCTGCAGTAGACAAACAAACAAAAGGTCAGTGATGTCACTTTCACCTCTGTGACTGGCTCTAACGCCAGTTGCATTGCTAAAGTTCGTTGTTCATTTTATTCATTTAAAATACCATTTAGAACTAGTCCCATTAACAACGCATGTTGACTACAGTACAATATGCCTGCGACATTACGGCATACATCACATGTTCTGTGTCCGCTGTTATTGGCATGTCTAATTTCCAAACTTCATAATAAGATATTCTTATTCATTCCACTTCCTTCACTCTTAAGTTTTCTTAACGACAGTGTACAGAAAACTATAGAAACAAAACATGCCCGTTCGGTATTCTGTGGACAAAGGGTTTGCATGAGAGTGGGGGCGTATCGGCTATACAGAACTAACAGGGAGACATAAACCGGGCAGGACAGGGATGCAACATGGGAGTGTCTCAAATTGCCCCCTATTACCTACGGCATGTAGTGTACTATATAGGGAGTAGGGTGCTATTTGGTAAGCAGCCTATCACACTACCGTGTAGGTCTGGATTAAACCTCCATGTGATCCCTGAGAGAATTGAACCCACAACCTTGGCATTGCCAAGGGGCAGCAGGTAGCCTAGTGGTTAGAGCGTTGGGCCAGTAACCGAAAGGTTGCTACATCGAATCCCCGAGCTGACAAGGTAAACATCTGTCGTTCTGCCCCTGAACAAGTCAGTTAACCCACTGTTCCTAGGCCGTCATTTACCTGGTTAAATAAAAATTGCCAGTGCCACACAGTCTTACCAACTGACACACACAAAGTCAAAGTCACCATTATTAGTCAGTTGTACAACCAAATGCCTTCAACTGAAATGTGTCTTCCGCATTTAACCCAACCCCTCTGAATCAGAGAGGTGATGGGGGCTGCCTTAATCGACATCCACGTCTTCGGCGCCCGGGGAACAGTGGGTTAACTGCCTTGTTCAGGGGGCAGAACGACAGATTTTTACCTTGTCAGCTCAGGGATTCAAACTTGCAACCCTCCGGTTACAAGTCCAACACTCTAACCACTAGGCTACCAAACATTACTCCATGTACATCAGTACATGTCCAGCCCAGTCTAGTAACTGACTATCCAAACATGCATACATAAGCCAAATATATTCCATGTTGAATAAGAGAATAGTATAGTACAGCGATATACTGCATTCATTCTATTTCTATGCACAGTACATTATACATGTGTCCCAAATAGCATCCTAATCACTATATAGTGCACTACTTTTGAACAGAGACCTATGGACAGAAGAAGAAGACTATATAGGATATAGGCTGCCATTTGGATGCAGTGTCTGAAGAGAATAAGACTATAGCAAGAAGATCTGCAGTCAGTCCAGACCAGAGCCTGTTCCTCCTGGAGAGATCTGCAGTCAGTCCAGACCAGAGCCTGTTCCTCCTGGAGAGATCTGCAGTCAGTCCAGACCAGAGCCTGTTCCTCCTGGAGAGGTTGAAGAGCCATGCTCTAGACTGTCCAGTTCTATCAAGAGGTCTGCTTTTCATCCCAACAGCCGACTGACAATTAAACAGACAAGGGTCATTTGATTATAATTAACAAAGATTTGCAGTAAATGCAATCGTTTATTGAATTTAGTGGGGAGTTTTAGACAGTATTCACACCTCTTGACTTTTTCCACATGTTGTTGTGTTACAGCCTGAATTTAAAATGGATTCCATTGAGATGTTGTGTCACTGGCCAACACACAATACCCCATAATGTCAAAGTGTAATTATATTTTTAGAAATGTTTTGGAATTAATAAAATGAAAAGCGGAAATGTCTTGAGTCAATAAGTATTCAACCTCTTTGTTATGGCAAGCCTAAATAAGTTCAGGAGTAAACATGTGCTTAACAAGTCACATCATAAGTTGCATGGACTCTGTCTGTGTGCAATAATAGAGATTAACATGATTTTTGAATGACTACCTAATTGCTATACCCAATACATACAAATAATTGTAAGGTCTTTCAGTCGAGCAGTGAATTTCAAACACAGAATCAACCACAAAGACCAGGTTTCCAATGCCTCCTAAAGAAGGATACCTATTGGTAGAAGGGTAAAATAAAAAAGCAGACATTGAATATCCCTTTGAACATGATGAAGTTATTAATTACACTTTGGACGGTGTATCAATACACCTAGTCACTACAAAGATACAGGTGTCCTTCCTAACTCAGTTGCCGGAGAGGAAGGAAACCGCTCAGGGATTCCAATTGTGTCTTTAAAACAGTTCCAGAGTTTAATGGCTGTGAAAGGAGAGAACTGAGGATGGATCAACAACATTGTAGTTACTCCACAATACTAACCTAATTGACAGAGTGAAAAGAAGTAAGCCTGTACAGAATAAAAAATATTCCAAAACCTGAATCCTGTGTGCAACAAGGCACTAAAGTAAAACTGCAAAACATTTGGCAAAGCAATTCACATTTTGTCCAGAATACTAAGTGTTATTTTTGGGGCAAATACAACACATTACTGAGTACCACTCTTCATATTTTCAAGCATAGTGGTGGCTGCATCATGTTATGGGTATGCTTGTATTTGTTATGGACTGGGGAGTTTTTCAAGATAAAAAATAAACGGAATGGAGCTAAGCGCAGGCAATATCCTAGAGGAAAACATGGTTCAGTCTGCTTTTTACCAGACACTGGGAGATGAATTCCCCTTTCAGCAGGACAATGACCTAAAACACGAGGCCAAATCTACACTTGTGTCGCTTACCAAGAAGACATTGAATATTCCTGAATGGCGTAGTTACAGTTTTGACTTAAACCGGCTTGAAAATCTATGGCTTGACTTGAAAAATGGCTGTCAATGATCAACAACCAACTTGACAGAGCTTGAATTTTTTGTTTTAATAATTAGCAAATATTGTACATTCCAGGTGTCCAAAGCTCTTATTGACTTACCCAGAAAGTCGCTGACAAAGGTGATTCTAACATGCATTGATGGAGGGGTGTGAACACTTATGTCATTGTGATATTTCTGTATTTCATTTTCAATACATTTGCAAACATTTCTAAAAACATGTTTTCACTTTGTCATTATGGGGAATTGTGTGTAGATGAGTTAGAAAACAAATCAATTTAATGAATGTTGAATTCAGGCTGTAAA